>CAJQZM010037260.1:0-17504 GCA_907164665.1 Colias nastes | reverse complement strand
AAGTGACAAACTATATTTTTCTTTTTTGTTTATATCATTTTATTAGAGCCATCTCTCTTATACAGTCTGTCAATGTAATAAATTAAGTAAAATGAAACTTGTATTTGTGTGTGCCTGACACTGCATACGAAGCATTTTTTTGGATATATTGTGAGTATATAACGTATCTATACATACAATATCATTGGTGCAATCACTAAGACGAACTGTCATAGGGATCAAGTTTCGCCGTGCCGAGTATAATTTTTATACACGGCTACGCCAGGAGGTCAAAACTCAAAAGCTGTTTTTCAAATGCGGTTTTCTTGAGCACGCTATGTAGCCTTGATACAATTTAACTTGAAGGTACAAGTTATCTAAAAAAGTTGTTACTAAGTGGCTATTAAGTCATAGGAAATCAAACTTATAACAAAAAGTGGTGAAAATAAACATCTATCTAAAGTTCCTTCTGACTTTGAGTTTTCTTGCCCTAAGTTCTTGCCACATAGGTACGAGTAAAACATTCCTACATTAATAAATCAATATGAAAAGTTTTCGAATTCAATATCCATAAATATGTAAAATATGACATTTCAGTTAGATATTTCAATATTTCTGAACGATTAAGCCCAGTATACATGGTAAAAATTAGTTAACCAACGTTAAATCAACATGTTATGGAGTTGATACTTCCTGTTAAAAATTTGCTGGCAACACTTTTGCAGAGTTGATATCATTGAAAAGTTCTCGCCCGAGGAAGCGACAACATCAAAAAAAATGTGTGCGTGTACTAGTGTACACACGTAAGAAGTGAAACTTCTTTATAACCTTATTTTTCAAAAAATAATTTACTATACATATGCAACTTGACAGAAATACGTCGAATCACGCGTGGTAGGGATAAGAACAAGATGGCGCGTAACGGAAAAATGTCACGCGTAACGAAAAAATGTTACACTAAATTTTTTTCCAACCCCGATAAAGAAGTTTCACTTCAAAAAGTTTCCAGCAACATTGATCAACTGTTGCCCAACAAATGTGTAGCAATTACAATGATTAAGCATATAAACATCATTGTGTGTATCAAATGAATTGATGAAATGATGAGATGCAGTCAGCAATCTAAAAATAACAAGAAAAATTCACTAAATTGTAATATAAATTCCCAACAATAATTTACTCATTATTAAATGAGTTACCAGCCGTGATATTTCACAATTCATTCATGTAATGTGACATGACACGATATTCAAAATGGCCGCGGTCAAATAGAATCACATACGAAAATAGAGTGGTAAATTGCATTAATTGAACGACACTTGAGACGGTAATTTATGCGGAGCACAGATGATGTATGGAATGTTCTAGACTTCTAGAGGTTACGATTCGAACGGTTTTGACGTTTAACGATTCGAATTTTGAATTATGATAGCTATAGCAGAGACAATAGAGTATGGTGGGTGAAAGTTGGAAGGAGGGAAAAATGGATTTTGTTTGTGCGAATGATTGAATGAGACGAACATCAAATTACGATTTTATAGACGTGGTGTTGAAGTTTTCTGGCGATCAAATACTGATATTTAAAATTTTATATCAGCTGGTCAATAAAATAAAATGATTAAATGAATCTCACATCACGCCATAACTCCGATGTATTGTCCATATGCATGGAAATTCCAGTAAGAAATTCATATAACTCTATTCTATAACGTACAATGCTCGTCATGGGAATCAAGCCTGCAGCCACGCGTTTCATTTTGTTCTAAACCACTAGTGCAGAGTACGCAAGCTTTCTTATTTTTATTTGTGTGACTTCACGTTGTCCCACGGTACACTTTCTACAAAAAATATCGTTCTCTTTATAACGGTCCAGTATAAATTTGGCGAAAAACGCCTTACTCTAGTAGTATACGATATATTAGTATACATTTACTGTAGAAAATGCATCAAACTGATTCATCAGTTTTGTTATAACTATGCTCGTAGTTCGTACTATATTTATAGCACAAACATATAATTAGAATAACAATAGTTGTCACCGAGTAGTTCATACTAGTCTCTCATCTTGTTAATTACCAGTTTTAACTGTGCGTTAATTGAAATAAACTACTTTAACGACACCGTTAATTGTATACCACGCTTCAACTAGCGTTGAAAATTATGCATTTAGCCGTAATACATTTCTCGGTTATGGTTTGTTATAAAATAATAAAATTACTTTTATTTTTCCATATAATTTTTATTACACAGATTCTTTATCCATACTAATATTATAAATGCGAAAGTAACTCTGTCTGTCTGTCTGTCACTCAATCACGCCTTAACTACTGAACCAATTTGCATGAAATTTGGTATGGAGATATTTTGATACCCGAGAAAGGACATAGGCTACTTTTTACCCCGGGAAATTGGATAGGTTTTATCCCGAAAATCCCACGGGAACGTGAACTATGCGGGTTTTTCTTTGACTGCGCGGGCGAAGCTGCGGGTGGAAAGCTAGTTTTAAATAAATTTTCGTTTTCAACTTGAAATAACCAATTTACTGAATAATCAAATCGATTAAAAGGTAATCGATGAATTTTTAGCCCATAGACAAAAACCGGTAATTATCGATAATACACATCACATTCCTGGCATCATTTTAAAAATAGAACAACGATAATTGCGTAGTGGGTTTCAGCGTAATTGCATTAAAGAGGCCCTAGGGAATTAACATACGGATGTGAACTCAATTGATACTTTATAAATACAGCTAGAACGTAGAACGGTTTGTTTGTTTACAATTATACGCAAGGCCGTTCATTAATGCTACTTCACATACTTACGCATATTTTGATGAAATTGATTCGATAGACTTTTTTACGTGTAAACACTACTGTATTTGTATTATGTAGATAATGAAACGCGAATTAAATGTAGATTTGCATAAATAAATATAACATGACAACACAATTTTGTTAAATTCTAGAATAAAGTGTGTGGTAACACGGTGTTATACATCTAATAAATATAATTAAGTACGTAAAAAAATAACTTAATTTATTTTATCTCTTTATTATATTGTTAAATTTTGGTTTTTTGTTAATTTTGCTATATGTATAAGTAATGAAAATATAAAAAAGCCATAATTAATGAAGTTATACCTTGTTTTATGGTTTATAAAAATAATAGTCAGTGACTTGATATTTAAATTTATTCTTCCAAACCCAAGTTCTGATATAAAAGATGTTTTAGATCAAATTCAATAGTCATTTGAATATTGGAGATTGAAATAAAATTTTCCGCTGATATGTTTACGACAAAATGTAGGCAGAGTGTGGGTGCATAAAAATATCGAGATGTTTAACCAAATTTTTTTTCCTGCTTTACTGGGGACATCTTTTTTTTTTCTTTCATTAGTTCGAAAATCCCAAGTACAATTCCTTCTGAAAACAATTAATAAGTCTCCATATTGAGTATAGGCTGTTTATCAGTGCATCAGAACATTCTTCTTTTATCCGTCGTTACTCAATATGTTTATAGTTTTTGTCTCAAGCGCCTCTATAACTGATTGTCCTGTACTTATTTCGTTGCCCATATCCTTTCAAAAATTGATTTACAAGTAGTATAAGTTTTTTGTCGGCCATAACCTGCCCCATTTAGCTATCCTCATTTACAAACAATCGAGTTGTTATCTTCGCATCAGATTTGCACAGCAGATGAACTCATATCGCCCCCGTTTGTAACGCGCGCTATATTTAGCCCGCATCCGCCGGTGCTGGCGACTGAACCCGTTTAAAGGGGTAATAGCTGGTGTTGTTGTTGAATCTGCCAATTGCTATTTGCTTGTATCGGTTGCAACATTTTATTGCGGCTTTTGCTAGTGACTAGAGAATTGTTAGGCACAGATTTTGATGGCGTTGCATATTGCGTTGTCGAGACAGCATGCTTTTTGTATATAATATAGGGTGTCCCAACAAGAACGCAAGATTTAAATTTGACATAAAACGCAGATATTAAAAAAAAATTGTGAAAACTATATTATATCGTAAAGTAGACAAGATGAGGTTTTGTTTGGAACAACACATCAGGGAGATGGCCACCGCGGCTTTGCTGGCACATACGCGATCTTTAATGAAATTTTCAATGACCGTTTTACATAAATGCTGTGGTATTTCATTAATACAGCGTGCAATTTCGTCTTTTAAGGCTTGAGACATCGTCGGCTTAATCGCATAAACCATCGATTTCAAAAAAACCCCTAAATCGCATGATCTAGGTGGCCAATTATGGTCCCCAAAGCGTGAAGTAACATGACCGAGAAATGACTGATGCAGCAATTGTATTGTTTCTCTGGCTGTATGACATGTGGCGAAGTCTTGTTGAAACCACATCCCCTCCAGCATGCAAGACGCAAATCTTTTGTCAAAATTCGCTGCATAGTGGATTCGGAACCACCAATTTTTGGAGCTCAGTGTTGAATTGAGATGGATGGAGTTTGAGCGATATCATCACATACAGCTGCGATATTTTCGGTTGATCGACCAGGTCGAAGGCGCGTTGTTGTCTTTACATCACTAACAGACCCAGTTTCAGCAAATTTTTCCATTAATCTCTTTTACTGATCGCAATTTCTTTGATCGCAATTTGCGTACTGTAGCCGCAAAACTTTCACTATTTTGGTAAAACAAATTTTACAATGAGAATGCGTTGATCCTTCGTTTAGCGTTCCATTTTCACTAACCTTATACCTTCTACTAAAAAAAAATAACACTTGTTGATATGTCAAACAATGACACTTCGAATGGCGCCAAATTTAAATCTTGCGTTCTTGTTGGGACACCCTATACATGCGATATTCACGTGGTATAAATGTATTCATTAGATGCAGACATGGTGTGTTTAACATTTTGGGATAGCTATCAACCAAAGCAATAATTTACACACGAATAGGCTGAGTGAACCAAACTTGCTTAATCTGGTTAAATATTTACATGGAATTATAGCTATGTCCAAGTTTATCTGTGAATTGAGTTACGGCTGTCTGTGGGCAGGTTTCATGTTCATTTAAAGGATATTTTAATGTAAATATTACTAAAGGATAAGCAAGATAAAATACGCATATAACTCAATATCTTCATACGGGATCGTACGGGATTTTGCTATCTGATATTGATTGATTCTGTCAGTATGAAGTATACAATGTATGTTAACTATTGTAAGCCTGGTTTTGTCGCTTGCAATTTTGTAAAGGTTTTTCTTTACTTTGAACGTTAAGGCAGCAAAACAATGTGCCATGTGTGGCATTGTGGTATTGTGTGCAATAAGATACAAATTTTGCAAAAGTCGTAAATATAGTTCTTCTTTTATGTATCTCGACTCTAGATCAGGTTAGGAATAATTTCTTCGACAAAAAATGGGTGCGCGTGACATTGATTTCGATGTAGATTTATTTCATTTGCCAGGATTCTGAGCAAAGTAAAGTTAACACGTGCATCGAATAGCAAATGTAATACCCGCTATGTAAAACTCGACCATGGAAATATTATACGGTTTCCACAAGAGCATTGACTTTATTATGTCTTTCTAATAGAATTTTTGAAACGTAGAATAAAATCGATTTCTCTAACGGATAAGTTTATAAGTATAGAGAGTGGTACCGTTATGAATAAATGTCAGATGTTAGAAATGGTGACCTTATGGTGCCAGGAATTTCGCCGGAACTCTTACTTTAGAGATCTCACTTAAGTTATTTATTGTCTATGTAACTAAGCTACGTTCTGAATGTTTTTACTTTGAACAATAAAGTTTTTAAATATTAAAATTTTATTACATTTTGCAAAAATCATTATAAAAAAACAACCTTGAATTTAGCGAAAATATTAGCGAAGTAAATTGTAGAGTCTAGTCGTGCCAATTCTTTATCTAAGTTTGAAGATCTATTAAATTGTGAACACGTATACGTAAGATACGTATAAAGATTACACACGATGTTTTTCATAGCACCTTAGCTATGTTTGCTGGTACATTTCCACTAATCCAATTAACGTCGGATTGAACCGACTAAAACCGTGAACACGGCTAACACCCTTATCCATCGTTAATTTGTATTGTAGTTGACATAATTCGAACTGGTAACAAGCCGTCATTGCAATTATCACCTTTTTGCAGGCAAAGACAAATTAATACCAAACAAAACCAGATTTGTGTAAATAATTAATTCATTATTTACGTCAATTGGTAGAACTTGTTACGTTAATGTAATTTTTCTGTAATAAGTACTTTACGTGATATTCTCTCATAAATTAGGTGTAAGGTTTTTTGCTCATAAACTTTATTTTTTCAATGTTCATAAATGAGCGCACAATACATTTAAGGATTTTTAGTGGAGTGTATTTAAAAAGGAATTAGAATCTTGATTGAAATGCTAATTTAAGTCAGTTATGTTTTTGTAATAGGTACATATAAACACCTAAATTTGACACATTTGCGCCTAATCTTAAGTGACCTAGACTAGAACTACCTACATATTTCCCATACTAAAACTAAATTATGACGATGGCGCCCATTCTATATTATTCAATACTACAAGTAACACATGTAATTCAACTATTAAGTACATGTATTGTATAAAAATTTCATACCAATCTTATCTTATGCAATTTATTATTATCCAAGAGATTTAAGTGACTCAACAGTCCGCAACGATGTAAGAATGACGGTTACAGTAGTTTACAATGTTGTCGGAGGTCATGCCTCAAAGTTTGTTACGCAGTACACTACAGAAGTGATTTACAGTGATACTTACCCGTTGGCAAGTGGTAACCGGTAACGTCAATTTTAATACAAAAACTAGTTCATGTCGGTTACCAACAAATTGGTTCTCAATTGGCCGAAAGTGCATGACGGCGATCATTACGTACAATTTGTATCCGGTCCTTTGCCGATTCGTCTGTACAATTTGAAGAAGCGGTATCAAGCACTTACATCTTAAAATAATAATCAATTATCTGTGTAGTTTCTATTAGTTAAATATGATTCATCGAAACGACAGTGAAACCGAATCGATAAAATGCAACACAGTTCCTCACTAGTCGCGTGACGTTCAATGTACTAACAAAAGCCGGCCGTTGCCTACGCGAACCGATTCGAACCGGTTTTGATCCAATTCGACTAGCGCGCCTCACTCGCGGCCAATCAGCGCCCATGCTAGTCAGTCGTTCTCGTTCCGTCATATGTCACGTACTCCTTTGTTTTTATTTCCCGATATTTCTCTGCTTAATCGCAAGCTTTCGAAAACTTGCATCGATTATAGCAATTAGATAATTGTAATAGTGTATTTTGTCGTAATATCGCAACGCGAAGTGACATTCAGTGCGAGGCGGTCGTTGAATAATGTTGGACAAGTGAAAAGTCGGTGGTGTACTTTTGTTCAGTGTTCGTACCGTATACATAACCAATGGTTGTTGAAGTGGTGAGCGGTCCAGCTATGGTGGTATCTAGCGGCGCAGCATATCGCATCGGTTCCGGCGCGTTTATCTTCTTCAATTTGACCAGACAGGACTACAGCTGACGAGTATTATGCTCGTTTTCGAGCAAAGACTTAGTGCCAGGCATGTGAGCCGGGGGATAGTGCTCCGAGCGCGGCTTGTTCACGGCGTCGAAGCGAGGGGCTGGCGCATGAAGTTCTCGCTGCTCAAGGCTGAGGTGGAAGTCGAGGCCGAGCCCGAAACGTACATCGAGATTGCGAGACGGCTGAAGGCGGCCAACATAAGCGTTAGACCGTCCCGACTGCGCTTACCGTAAATATCCAGTTTTTACTGAATTTTTGTTGATGTTTTACGTCGTTATGGCTTTGATTTGTTGCGAAACGTTCAAATTGAATAAACACAGATGTTTTGAGTTCACAACACAAACATATTGAACGTATAATTTAAGAATAGATGATGATAACATGTATGATGTGATGTACTCACATAGGATGTATAGAATTGTAGAGCCATAGTGATTGGGGTCACTATAATTAGTAGCTAAGTGGATGATTATAGTCTATAGGTACCTTGGATTGCTTCATATGCATTCAATTTAAAAGTATAGTCTACAAGGAAACAGTTTAAAGTACTAGCTTACATTATTACCTAGTTATTGTTAGGTAAGAATCTTCTGTGGCTAGGCTGGATTGAGGTACAAATCTACACTTTATTATGTAGTAATTTATGCATTGTAACTCCCACAATATTGCTTGTGGTTCATTCTTAACTAGCTGAGAAAGTGCAGTTTTTTCCATGGCCCTATTGGTCATAGCATGATTTTATATTGCACTAGATTTCCTGAAGCTTGTATTAAAAATATTATGGCTTTATAAATTATATACTGCCTCAAGAACCACCCTATCCATATAAAAAAAAAAACTTAATCTAAATCTGTTACGTAGTTTTTAGGATCTACATAGGGATGAACAGACGGTTATAGCAACTTTGTTTTATACTATGTAGCTTGCTCAATAAATATACCTACAATACACAAAAATACAATTTCTTCAATTTTCTCATAGATTTACTGACAAACACATTATAAACAGCTTTAGAAATTAAGTACTGATATAAGAAAACCCATAGAAATACATTAAAAACACAAATAAGTTTTTAACAAAGATGTTAGTAGTAGCATACATTTTAACTAAAGATTTTTAACCATAAGACTATTCTTATAAGAAAAAAAACTTTGATAAATTGATTTTTTGTCTAAATATAATCTTGTTTCTTAATAACTTGATTCATATCTAACTATTAATATCCATGCTACTGCTTATCTTCAGATATCAAAGATTACAAAAGATAAGGATACCCATTAATCCATAGGTTATATGTTAATTTGACTGCCTCCTCGGTACAGTGGTTGACGCGTGACCGTAACACCGAGGGGTCCTGGGTTCGATTCCCGGTGGAGACGAAGAAAAAAAAATGTCTTGGTCTGGTAGGCCACAGAAGGCTCACCTACTTGTCCCTAAAGAAACTCGATCAGTGAAACAGATGTATATTGCATCTGCCCCTTACCCCACTAGGGGACATGGGACTTCACTTTATATATTAATGTGAAGCCTAATTTGGCAACCACCTTAGTTTCCATAGTTTTTATAGAGATCATAATATTATAAAGATAGATATTAGCAACATTCTTTTGATACGTAATAACTAGCTTCACTATTTTAATAATAGATTCAGGACCTTCAGAGATATATAAAAATTAAAAAATACAAATTTATTAACTTTATTCAATACAAGTGGTCCGCTCTGGCTTCACCTGTGGCACGTAGGTAGGTAGATAAAGGTATTTCTCTCTATAAGAACCTTCCTTAATTAATAAAATGAAGGAATATTATAAAGATTTAAATAAATTGGTTCAGCCGTAATCATTCATTATTATATTATAGGATTATATTAGTGTAGCGATGTTACAGGTAGATCTTAAGAGGAAAAATTTTTCTTTTCTGGTCTGGCAAGTTTTAATTCAAAATTTAATAAATTTCCTGTTAGGTAAATGATCTTTGCATTTCAATTAGAATTCATTTTTGAGTTTGAATGTTTGTTACTCTTCACACAAAAACAGACAATCTGTATGAAATTTTGTACAGAGATAGATCATAGTCTGTATTATCACATAGGCTACTTTGATAAAACAGTAAAAAATCGATCACTCAGCGGGATTCGAACCCGCGTTTTACCATGCTGGGGCGACGCCTGAGCTCTCAGCTACCCCTGATCCTGCCTGACCAATTTCTGTTCTTTAAAAATTTCTTTGGCTATTAATTTTAATTATAACGCAGGTACCATACAAGTAAAGCCACAGGCTACAGCTAGTGCTTTAAATATCTATCTAATAAATGATATTTTGTTTCAGCACCGCACCAAAAGTGACTAGTCCGGTGCTAGTTAATAAGCCTGCGTTGTCACAACCATGTAAGTATATTATATCTTCTCTATTATATATTATACTAGCGACCCGCCCGCGACTTCGCCCGCTTTGTCAAAACCCAATAAATGATATAAATACTAAAACCTTCCTCGAGAATCACTCTATCTATTAAAAAAAACCGCATCATAATATGTTGCGTAGTTTTAAAGATATAAGCATACAAAGGGATATAGGGACAGAGAAAGCGACTTTGTTTTATACTATGTAGTGATAAAATTCTCGTATGTATATAAAATTCTCGTGTCACAATGTTAGTTACCATACTCCTCTGAAATGGCTGGACTGATGAATTTTGTATGCTAATTGGGTAGATCTGACAATTGGCCAATATCTATTTTTCACATCCCTAAGTGATAACAGTACGGCAGAACAACGTTTGCTGGGACAGCTAGTATAACATAAAAAGGAAATGTGTATTTTTATAACTTATAATTTATAAGTTTCATCCCCATTTTATCAAGAATGGCTGAACAGATTTTAGTGTGACAAGTAATATTTGAGGACACTTTTTGTTTGTTTTTCTATATTTAAACAATAAACTAAATTTAGTACAACATTTGGTTATAAAATGCAGTTGAAATAACATTGCTTTAAATTAATAAGGTGACGTACATTCGTTTTAATGAATAAGGTGACGTCAACATTTTTTTTATTTTTTTTAAATTTCCTTATTTTAATGAATTAGATTCACTTGCATATTAGGGTTCATTTAGACTCAATTTTAACCCACTTTAAACAGACTAATTTAATTCAAACTTTGTACACTTATCAAGGATATATAACAAGAAAAATTTCACGAATTTATCTTACTTGAATAAACTTTTTTTGTTTTTTTTTTAACTGTATTTTATTTTTATTACAGCTCTCATTACATCAACCAACCGGATGAAACCTCTATACTGCCAAGAGTGAGTATTATTTTTTTTATTTTTTATTTATTTCAGGCAACAAATGTAGTTACAACTTACAATAATTAAAACTACGGCCCATATGAACTTAAAACTACTATTATTAAGATGTCTTTGAAACCTTTATATAGGAAGCCAACGTATTTGACAGGTGATGGCTATAACATGAATGCTTACACAATTGTTATTTTATTCGTTAGGGTTCTGTTTTAGAATTAAATTAGATTGCAGCTATATTAACAAACTAGCTGAGCCCCGCGGTTTTACCCGCATTGCTCCACTCCTATTGGTCTAAGCGTGATAATATATAGCCTAAATGGAATAGCGACTGAAAACATTCCAAATCGGACTTGTAGTTTCTGACATAAGCGCTTTCGACCAAACGAACATACACACTCTTCAACTTTGTAATATCAGTAAAGATGTGAGTGATATTGTGTGTATCGAAACCTAACAATAGCCAATAGTTGTTGCCCTGTTGTCCAATTTTATTTTGCGTTTCATTAGAACCTTCTAGAAGTCGATAGAAAACTACAAAGGAAATACGGATTCATTTACATTAAAAATTTACATTTTGAATTGCCTGATTTTTGAAAATGTTATTTAATATATTATGAATATAAAATTGGTGTAAAACATTATACAATGAACATTTTGAAGTTGAAATATTAACACAGTTGAGTTTTTTTGCAAATTTTATAATAACTCGTTTGACTTCTTTTAATAACGTAGATTTTTTTACATTTTTAATTTAATAATTCATCTAGGAAATGAAGTTAATTTATCTTGGCTCAAAAAATTTGAATATGCCAAGTTATTTTTATTGTTCACTAGCTGTGCCGCGCGGATTAACCCGCATTGCTCCGCTCCTGTTGGTCTTGGCGTGATGATATATAGCCTATAGCCTTCCTCGATAAATGGGCTATCTAGCCCGAAAGAATTTTTCAAATCGGACCAGTAGTTTCTGAGATTAGCGCGTTCAAACAAACAAACAAACTCTTCGGCTTTATAATATTAGTATAGATTATAGATTGCAGAATGAAAAGATTGTATGTATTTGAGCATGAATGTTTGTCATGTTTCTTCCTCTTTCACGCAAAAACGGCTGATCAAATCTGGCTACAATTTGGCACTTTAATTTTTGTACACTTATCAAAAATCGGTTACAATACAATAATTTCACGAGTTTAGCTATTCTGAACATGAAAAATATTTACTAAATATAGTTAAGATACGTCTTTTTTTATTCTATCATGATTCTATCATTAATATTATTAACCGTGTTGTTTTAACTATATTTATGATTTACGTACGTACGCAGTGTCATATTTTTTTTGATAGCATTATGTTTCGATATTAAATACTTCTCTGCGTAACGTTCCTTGGCCGGCTTCCTACTTGCGATTATTAACACTGTGTGATAAGATATTTACGAAAATAATGATAACAATAACAAAAAAATGTGTAACCTGAATAGATAAGGAGTTGTTTTATTTAAGTTTTATAGGAAGTGTTTTATGCCTAAAAATATGGGATGATAATGGCTCAAAAATTCTTATTATAAGAACAAATCTATGATAAAAATCTAAAAAAGATTCTCCATTTTGTGCATCGTTTTCAATTATTTTTCCATAATTTTTCCAAAAACAATAATAAATGGCGTATTTATTTATAACACTTCATTGTTCAAAACAATGTAGGAAATGTGGTACAAATTAATGAGGTACAAAAATTTTGCACGATAGGCGGCCTTATTGCTACACAGCAATCTTTGCCAGGCAACCTGGTTACTAAAATTGTTATGTTAAAAGCTATTAAAAAATCTATTAATTAATCTACGTTCTACATCACATCACAGAGTACTAAATAGTGGTTCTATGAACCTAAACAAGTTTCTATCGGAATATTTCCAAAAAAGTTTGAAGTGAAACTTCTTTAGGCGCGTTGAGAGTAAAATTTCAAGGTCGCGTTATGGCAATACCGTCAGTTTTGGTATCTTTGAATCTTGTTAAAGAAGTTTCACTTCTGACACACGCTCTTTTTTGCAGGTATTTGTTTATTTATTAGGTATTTTATTTGTTTATTTTTTGTCACAGTGGTGGCGATGTGAAGGTAGCGGCGCCGGCTTGCCACTCGCCCGGCGCCATTTTACCAGACTTGCCAAACGCACCGGAAGATGCTGACAAGGTTTGTTGTTTCATACATAAATACATACATATAGTCGAACATACATAAAAAAATAATAAAAAAAATGTGTGCGTGTACTAGTGTACACACGTAAGAAGTGAAACTTCTTTTGTGTTTACTTTAATATGCAACTTTACAGAAATACGTCGAATCACGCGTGGTAGGGATAAGAAAAAGATGGCGCGTAACGGAAAAATGTCACGCGTAACGAAAAAATGATACACTAAATTTTTTTCCAACCCCGATAAAGAAGTTTCACTTCAATAATAAGCTATATTTAATTCCATACATTACAGTTTAGGTTTTTTTCTCATTTCATAGACACACACATACATACTTTTTTATACATATAAAAATATGATTAGCCTATGTTTAGTTGAAAAATATGGAAACCTATGTTTATGAGAAACTAGCTTTCCGCCCGCGGCTTCGCCCGCGTTTTCAAAGAAAAACCGGCATAGTTCCAGTTCCCGTGGGATTTCCCGGATAAAACCTAATAATATGTAAACGACACATTATTTAGGTTCAGTCACAGAATACATAATAGTAGCTAAACGCTACAGAACGGACACTCTCCGCCTCCCGCCAAAATTAAACACTTACCTCACCCCGCACGATCAGTCTAAAAATGGTCCATATTTTTCTACAGGGACGATACGCAACGAAGATTGACAACATTAATCAAATTGACTTAAAGTAATTTTATTATTTTGGATTTGTGATTATCGTTTTTCGTAGAAAATGGTTAGATAATGTGCTGTTTACGGATGTATTTCATCAGAAAAACGCGAATTTTTTTTTACGCTAGTCAAAAATGTGCCAACCATAAAGCGTTAACACACACATTTGCAGTCTCTACAGTGTGACTGTCAAAACGATAATTTTGTATGGAGTGTCCGGGGTGTGGTTCAGTTTCGAGTTGCGTGTTAAAAACATTTATATAGGTCACCGACTTCGTTATTGAGATGTAAATATCTTTTCTATTTTTAACTTTGTTCTAATTTTGTGTACCTATTAAAAGATTAATTTGTTTTTTTTTTTCATTACTTAAAACACCATTTATATGTGTATTTATATATTTACATTTTATCTATAAAAAAATATAATTTTTGAAGTGAAACTTCTTTATCGGGGTTGGAAAAAAATTTAGTGTAACATTTTTTCGTTACGCGTGACATTTTTCCGTTACGCGCCATCTTTTTCTTATCCCTACCACGCGTGATTCGACGTATTTCTGTAATGTTGAATATAGTAAATTATTTTTTGAAAAATAAGGTCATAAAGAAGTTTCACTTCTTACGTGTGTACACAAGTACAGGCACACATTTTAAGCTATTGCATAGCTTCTATCGCGGGCCTTGAGCGCGGGGACCGAATCGAGAAATTCCGTAACGAAAGAACCTCACGCTCCCCACTCCGACGGGCTCGGAGGTGTGGCTTGAAGGCATAGCATGCAATAGCTTTACCGCGGCAGTCCCCGAGTGCCACACGTCTTTTTGACGTGATAACGTTTTTAAAATCGTTTTAGTCGGGTGACATGTTCAGAAACTTGTGTCACACCAAAACCTCACGAGCGCGATCGCAGGTATAACGAGAGAGAGACGGACCGATCTCCCGTCTCATCTCGAGCGCTGCCACTGCATTATGTTATCACGCAAACATCTCGATCGTAAACCTACTTTACAAACAACCAATTTTTTTATATTTACAGTTTATCTATAAAACACATGATTTATATGTGTATCTGTATTATCTTGCAGAACAACGGTCTGTGCAAGGACGCATCGTCGTCTGACACGCAGGCGTGGCTCGCGCGGCACCGCTTCGCTCAGCACGCGGCAACGTTTGCTAACTTCTCTGGTGCCGACTTGTTGAGGTATTTATTATCTTAATATATATAAATCTCGTGTCACAATGTTTGTCCTCAATGGACTCCTAAACCACTTAACCGATTATAATAAAACTAGCTTCCGCCCACGACTTTGTACGTGCATCCCCGTTTTTCCCCGTTCCCGCAAGAATTTCGGGAAATCCATCTTTAGCGGATGCCTACGTCCTAACATCTACCTGCATGCCAAATTTCAGCCCGATACGTCCAGTGGTTTGGGCTGTGCGTTGATAGATCACTATATCAGTCACCTTTGAGTTTTATATATATAGATTCGCACACCATGTGCAGTTCGATCCAACTTGAGAGATAGGATAGTTTAAACATACATAGGTACCACGGGCGAAGCCGGGGCGGACCGCTAGTATTATCATAAAAACCTTCATCAAAAACTTGTGCCGTGTGTATCTATACTATATATGTACTATAAAGCTGAAGAATTTGTTTGTTTGTACGCGCTAATCTCGGGAACTTCTGGGCCGATTTGAAAAATTATTTCGGTGATAGATAGCCCATTTATCGAAGAAGGCTATATGCTATATATCATCACGAGCTATCAACAGGAGCAGAGCAATGCGGGTGAATTCACGGAACACAGCTAGTATTATATGTACAGTCTTTAGTTACATAGTTACATATTTTGTAAAATTAAATTGTAATACTGAAATCATTTAAAAGAGCAACTATGGAGTTTCTTGCCGGTTCTTCTCCATAGATACTGCTTTCCGAATCGGTGGTAAATGTAAAAAATATGTATTGACGTTTCAAAAGTGCTTCTCGAAGAAGTCTAATTGAATAAATAAATGTTTGAGTTTGAGTTTAGTATTGTCATTGTAATAATCATCAAGTTTCTTCTAGTAACTTTTTAAGCATCGACTTGGTGGTTTAGCCTTGATGAGCAGCATGTTAACCATTTTAGGAATCATCAGGGTTTTCATCATTATTATCGTCATAATCACCATTAAACTTTTATATACAGTACATTAAAGTTATCAACACTGATGAAAATACCCGTGAATCCCGTCAAAGCAATCGCATTTCATTTTTATACATTTTGTTACAGATTGTCCCGAGATGATATAATACAGATCTGCGGCTTGGCGGACGGCATTCGTCTGTACAATGCTTTGCATGCCAAGTGAGTACATTACATATTAATATTAAAAATTAGTAATTACTAGTTTTACTAGTAATACTTCTGCACAGATATTTCCTTTTATGTTCACTAGAAAAAAAAAAAAAAATTAAATTTCACTGTTGTAGTTAACGAACATAATTATTTCTACAAACAAATGAAAATTCACAATTTGACTCACACAACTTGTTTTTTCTCGAATATTTTTCTACCATTTTTTCAATGTTTTTATTGATCCATTCATTTTGGATTGAAAGAGTAAACTATTCAGTGCAATGATTGATTTCTGTGATATTCTGTATGACCTATAATAGTCAATGTATATGTGTTGTATACCTACTTATCTACCGGGTGTAATCGTCAAGTGTGCACAGGCGATTATTCCGTAACTGTGATTGATATCAAAAAACTTTAAACTGATATCGAAAGTACATTACCCTCATTAGGTGTGTGTAATCTATTATATAAAAATGAATCGCAAAATGTGTTGGTAAGCGCATAACTCGAGAACGGCTGAACCGATTTCGATAATTCTTTTTTTATTATATTCCTTGAAGTACGAGGATGGTTCTTATGGAGAGAAAACGTAAACATGTACCACGGACGAAGCCGGGGCGGACCGCTAGTATTTTTTTAAAAATAAAACGACCAATGCTTAAAAATTCAAACAATAACGTTGTATCCACAGGCGCATCGAGCCCCGGCTCACTGTGTACGTGTGCGCGGGCGGTACCGCTACAGGTACAGGTGCAACAGGTACAGGTACCGCTACAGGTACAGGTGCAACAGGTACAGGTACAGGTGGCGTGTACAGCGCTCTGTACCTGCACGCGTGCCGTGCCGCCGAACTGCTGGCGAAACTGCGCGCACTGCCACATGCAGCCGCTAAGGTATACAGACAGATATACATATTATTAGACGTAACTTTTGATTTAATATTTTGTGTGGATGAATAGTTGTCACTATTTCCTATCAGAACATGCTTAGCTGTCGAATACTATAAAATTCCACTTTCCTTTGAATCGTGGCGCATTCGTACGGATCGTTCCATGGTGCTCAGACGTTGTTTATACGACGTTTGACCCAACTACCCTCACTTTGCTAATAGTCGTTGACTCGTGATATGTTATCAACTGGCTACATCAATTAAGCAGTTGTGAAAAATCGAAGTACAATCTTATCCCAAACCAAATACCGCACATTCTTAATTAAACACATTGTATTAAAAAAAAAAGGTTATTTCAACACTATTTTTTATATTGTAATGATTTACTCATATTTATAAATGTTTTATTTTTGCAGGATTGTGACACGGTTCTGGTATCCGGGCCGAACGGGGCCAGAGTTCGTCTGACGGACGAACTAGTTCGACACCTGCCAGACAGTTCGACGTACCGGCTCGAACTTATCGAAGATAACGCTCTGTTGCTTAGCCCTACTGGTAATTAGAGCT
>CAJQZM010037259.1:95765-116395 GCA_907164665.1 Colias nastes | reverse complement strand
TTTTTGGCATCAGTAGCGATCCCTTATCACCCCTTCATAGTTTTTTTCTAAATATATTTCATGTACAGAATTGGCCTCTCTACAGATTTATTATAAGTATTATATATAAATATTTTGACGCATTACGGAAAGTTCTGTGAAGAATAAAAATTATAAACAAATATGAATCCATTGTATACTTCCATCAAATTAGGGAGAGGTATTAAGCGACATCATTTTCATTGATGAAGACGGGACTATAAATTAGTTTGTCGATAATTACCGACTAATTGTACAGACTGCGGCCCCAGCAATTATTTAAAAATCCGCAAATCATTTTACCGTATTAATTGAAAATAATTGTGTCGTAATAATTACAAGAACAATTATTGTTCTTGTATTTTCCACAGTATTTTCAATATACGAGAGTAAGTAGCAACACTGCAAGCAATATTGCAAGAGAGATAGATATATCTTTCAAAACAAAATCTTTTACTTTTATTTCTATTTATTCGGTATAAATAAGATTTAATAGTGATACATATGATCATTATAAATACAAATAGGAATTTACCGATACCACCCGTGGTACCATTCTCCTTTAATATACCTAATTATAATAACTTCATCCCGACCGATAGACAGTGAGGGTAGTTTGAAATAAATTAAATAGAAATGAGACATAACGTTACTTAAAACAATCTAACGGCTGCGCTGGGCGGAGTCGGTTGTTTTATTTCATTTAAGTAATAATTCATTTTGTAAATAAGTGATTATAATGGCATCTAACAAAGAAAATGATAAGAGATTCATACTTAAATCGAAAATCCCATTACCTGTGGATCCATTGCCGGGAATAGATTATAAGAAGATACTAATAAAAAAAAATTCGGAAAATGAAAGGCGTCCATTAAAAACTCTGCAAGCCCAGGCATCAAATGTACCAAACCAAAATATAAAGAGAGAATATGCTAACAAGCCAGTGCAAAAGAAATATACATTGAGAAAATCAAGAAGTTTAACACTCATTTCAAGACACGTCACAGTACGCGCTAATCAAGAAAATTTAGATTGCGATTATAACGTTTTTAAAGATGACCTAAACAATAGTGTTATTTATATACGCGATGATGACGTCGATGAGATAGCAAGTACCAGCGAAAACATTAATAATTATAGTAAAAACGACTTCACAAATTGTTTAGCTATAAATAATTTAGAAAAGACTAGTACGCCTGCCACACCCAGTCTTTTTGGATCTAGTCAGACAAAAAACATTAAGAAAAGTCCAAAACTACCCCACAGCAGAGAATTACTAGGTCGTTTGCAGTGGTCCGCAAAGAAATTTAGAGGAGAGGATGATGAGAAATATAAAAGATTAAACTTCAATGAGCGTTCATCTGAGTTTGGGAAATCTTCTTATCTTTGTAAGTAATACAAAAAATTATAATATACTATAATTATAAACCAACTAAATATAATAAAAATTGTACATTCGTTGGGGGTACTATAACAAGTGTAACTGACCTAACTTTATTTTATTTTTAAAGATTTAATCAAGTTATCATTTTGAAATCGGATTGAATAAATCCATTACTACTCTTAAAATACTTATGGTGTCTGTGTTATTTATTCTATTTTTGTATATATAAGTAATATTGATTTCCAGCAATAAGCACATACAAAGATTCTTTTTCACGAGAATATGAAAGTGAGATATTTACTTATCTGATTACTAAAGAAAAGAAGTGGCCTAAACACGTAACGACACCAAATGCTAATAGAGCGTGTGTATTGAATTGGTTGTTAAAAGTCAATGTAAGTAGAATATGATTGGAAAATAATTCATAAGAATTGCTTTTAAATTTATGTTATAATTTGGTGACTGGATTATACTGAAAATTCTAAAGTTAAACATTATTGAACAACGATTATTGAAAGACTTTTTTTAATAATTAACTAACTAATAGAAAATAAAATTAAAATATTTTTTTTTTTATTATCTAGGGTGCTGGTGGTAATCCAGCAACAATTCAAACAGCGACTTGGTATTTGGATTCAGTATTAGCAGTTGGCCAAGTGCCTATAAAAAACTTACAGGTATTTGCAACTGCCTGTTTTTGGATAGCCCAAAAAATACATGGCCCAGTAACAACTTCTCATGAGTTGGTGAAATGTTCGAATCATGCATTTACCACCAAAAATCTTCTTAAAGCTGAAGCAATGATTCTAAAAAACTTGGTATGCACTCTGATATCATTCATTTTTAGATTGTATGAGTAGACTATAGAACCAGCATTTTATATAAATATTGATACAATGATTTTTACAATGAATCGTTTGCAATTTAATTATTTTTGTAGGTACGTCTCGTAGCCTTTGTAAGAGATTTTTAATCTGAATGCTATGTAATTTTGCTGTTAAAAACATTTTTTAATTGTATCTATTCTTCTATCAAGATAAATAAAGTACCTACTGACACTGAACATATTTTACAGAAAATGCCTTCTCAACCGGTGCTACCTCAAGAATTTGTAACCTATCTTTCATTGTGGTGCAGTGGTAATGATCCTGACATTGAATTGGCGGCGACATTCATCTGTATGTGTGGGATGATACTAGATATGCGGTTGTTAGATGAATACCCCTCTGTGATAGGCGCTGCGGCAGTACGAAATGCCGTCATTTTGCTAAGGAAACAAGATCTACTGGTTACATTGGAAACATGTCCAGTGTGAGTATATTACCAGAGATTTGGTGGTGTCTGATATTATTGTTGAAGTGATGATATTTTTTAATTAAAATAGGATAATGTACTTATAAGTAATAAGTCTTAGTTGCTGTAATTTTATGATATGTATTTTTGTTGTACACTGCTAGGTTTTTACAAGTTTCTGTAAATTAAGAAAATACTGGCGTACCAGGCATATGAGTTAAAATACTATCAAGATATTTCATAATCTGGTTGTAGGGACACTCATATGCAATTCGCTGATCGAGCTTTTTGTATATGTGTGCGACCACATTGTTCCCCCGACGCTTTTTAGATTTATTAGAATAATTATTAGTCAGTAGTGCTTAACGGCTAGTTTTAACAACACATATATGTGAAGAGCAATAAAGTGATTAAAGTAAAGGCTTTATTATTTGGGCAACCTTGGGGGCAGAAGCACTACTCAACATTCAACATCACGTCGGGGTCACCAATGTTGAGTAGTGCTACAAAAAGCTCGATCAGCGAATTGCATATGAGTGTCCCTACACTGGTTCTATCTTGCCAAAATCAAATGAAAAATGAATCCGAGAAAATCCAATAACAGTTCTAAATTAAAAAACATTTAATTTCAGGTTTGAAGAAATAGAAAAGAAGTCAAATTTTTACAATGTCTGCGCAATTCAGAGGAAAGCTGTCCTTTTGCTGGCATCACCTATGTTTGAATACAAGGAACCATTGGAACTGTATAACAACAATTCACAAAACATACCATTAAAAATACTATCGGAAGTGAAATACTTATCCATGGTTAACAAAAGAACCAAAATGAACTTTATCCCAAAAAGTAACAAAATATTTGAATTGTGATATCATATTAATTGTGTATATTTTTTTTTATAAAGTTCAATCTTTAAAGTGTGTCATTTAAATAAGTTACTTGTATTTATACCGTGCTTTTAAAATGTCTCAGACGGTTAAAAATCAAAGTTGTGTTGGGATAGTTTTATAATATATTATTTAATAAATAAATTAATTATAATTATGTATTTTCTTTGCTTAGAGATTGATTGACATGGGTATGCATATTCTTCCATCTTGATTACCTATTTAACATTAATTTTGAAATCAAAATTTGACTGACCGGTTGGCTTGGTTGGTAGTGGCCTTGCCTTCCAGCCAGTGGTCGTGGGTTCGATTCCCACCCGGGGCAAATATTTGTGTGATGAACATAGATGTTTGCTCTGTGTCTGGGTGTTAATTATCATATAAGTTTTTATTTAAAAATTATATATGTATGTTTATCAGCCATCTGGTTTCCATAACACAAGCGAAAGCTTAGTATGGGATATGGGATATGAGATTGTGCCGTGTGTGAAAATTGTCCTGAAATATTTATTTATTTATTAAAATATTTTTCTAATCCTGCCAGTAGTTCTTGAGATAACCGCGTTTAAACAAACAAACTAGATAAAGATGTATATATATAGATCGCACATAAACATTCTGGCTTCTGCAATGTTCCGAGATTAATATAATAGTCATGGAGTATCATAAGTTCTATAAAATCATTAGTAGTAATCATAAGTAATTTATGAACTGAAGATCGTCTCATAATCAACATATGAAAAGAATCCATTTAAAATCAACAAGAAAATAACCTGTTTTAACTTTTAATGGGAAAACCACAAGCACCAGTACGTATATATCTGTCAACTGTGCCACACACAGAACTATATCGAGATAGAAGGAAATAGTTCGTCGATTTATATGAGAACCGAGCGTGTAACATTTTGCGTAGGTACTTTGACGTCACGCGAGTCTTTTAGTGATGTTCACAACGTCAAAATAATTGTCTCCTAATAAATAGAAACTAAGTAGGTAGTTAAAACATTTTATGGAATCGAATTGGGAATCGATTTTGACCAGCCCCCCTAGCCAAGTAGTTTGCCACTTGGCTAGGGGGGCTTGACAGAAGAATGAGAATAAAAATGTATGTTAGTTTTTACAAGCTTTTTATTAACTTAAACTGTATGTATATGCATGTGTATATGAATGTATGTATGTATGTTCGGATCAAATCTTGCAATTAAATATTAAAGTAGTTTTACTCAACTTATTGAGCTGAAATTTTGCATACATGTGCAATTCAGGTGACAATATAAAATTCTAATATCATGGTGCTGAGCTAATGATGGAGACGGAAGGAACTCCTCAACCACTTAACATTATTCGCCGAAACTTTGATGGGCCAGTAAACTGAATCTTCGTGAAAATGTATGGAACAAATCAGACTGTGTTTCGTAGGAAACCAGTTTTTACGACCCGTTGCTTCAATCCATTTATTTTTCACAAGATAATCTTTCGGAAAACTGAAACAAATTTGCAATAAGTATATAGTAAATATATTTTAAACCATCGATATACCTAACAATAATATTATAGGATTAAAAAATAATTATCATTTTTCTGTTTTCAATAGGTATCGATTTGAATCGACTAAGAAATCGGCATTGAAAATCGTGGCGTACAACTCTATATCCTTACTTTTGACAGAAAAATGAGAAATCAACCTTTACCGCGTTTCGACAGTTTGGAATGTTTTATTTTCATTGCTGGTTTTCAATGCATGTCCAGTCTGGCGTGTAAAACTAAAGCCGTAATGGAAAAGTAGCATCATTCCGTTACCGTTTACATTAAATTAATACGGAGCACAAAAATAAATTGTTTTATAAGTAATAACAGATATTTTAGGGCAAAAAGTACTTACCGGTGAAAGGAAATATTTTCATTGACACCTTCAACTTTTTTGGTGGTGTTTGCACAGTTAAATATCGAGCACGGGGACATTTTCTGTTTGAATTAGTACGTCACACACGGAGAGTGGTCGAGAGCGGACTGAGCATCGTGGCGAGCAAAGACGATGATTAATCGTCTTTTCGCCACGCGAGGTACATACACTCTTTCCTTCTATCTCGATATAGTTCTGTGGTGCCACAAGCGAAGTAGCCGATGTCTCGATGCGTACGCCAAGAGTAATATTATGTAAAAGAAATCTACAAGCAAATACGACTTTAATAAAATGAAACAAAGTCCTAATTCTATTGGATTTG
Source organism: Colias nastes (assembly GCA_907164665.1). Classification (NCBI taxonomy): domain Eukaryota; kingdom Metazoa; phylum Arthropoda; class Insecta; order Lepidoptera; family Pieridae; genus Colias; species Colias nastes. Next base: position 110,590 of record CAJQZM010037259.1, on the reverse strand, counting down.
TTTTTAATACTAAATGAATGAGATTAATGTAATCTTGAACACGGTCACTCTCGAGACAGAAGTCAACGTTGCCTTTTGTTTTGTTTTTAAATATCTAGTCACAAATCTTTAACAAATATTTAAAAGAAATGGCAATATAATATAAATAAATGAAATCAAAGTTTATATTGTTAAACATTGTGGAAATATAATAAAGTGCTGTGCTTCGAGCTACATAAATTATAATGTTGCTCTTACTACGTATGGCATGTATCTCATCAACTTATGATTTTGATTAGGGAAAAATTCTTCAATATTTTTTATTGACTTCCTGTTTTCAAAATTACGAAGATGAACAGAAATGACTGTATATATTTTTATATGAATTAGGTACCTATGATTTTAAATGTGGTTTCTCTGCACTTGCAGTTTTCCAGATTATCATCTTTGTTGATGTCAAAAGTCAAGCAAATAATCAACAACATAATGGATTTACCCAACAAAATGAACCAACATACTATTATCCTGATCAGATTGTTAGATTGAATAGAAATGTACCAGGATAAAATAAGTAATGAATTATATTAACTATAATTGCCTCCTTGTAAATTAGGTACAACTATAAGTACTATCATCATACCTATAAAACAATATTTACTGCAAATAATAATACCCCTACAAAAGTAGTTTTCACGTTCATTACCTACTAAACCATACGAACAACCATTAAAAAATACATGAATCGCAAATAAAACCCTTTTTCAAACGATTTGTCGAGTTTAATTACGAGCAAACAAATCTTGCAACGTGGCCTGCGGTATCGAATGCAATCTAAAATTGTTTAGTCTGTTCCCTACGGCATGGAGTTGCGAATGGTACCACTCGAACTCTAAAGATTATTAGCTTTGCGACTCCTGACTTACGAAGAAATACATAAATCTATAAATTGTAAGTGTTGACAAGATTGTAATGGAAAATTTTAAGATTTTTTATTAGTGACAATGTTCATATTATATTGTTATATAATTGTTTTCGTATATTGAAGGTTAAATAAAATTAGGCTATTCAAAAATAGCCAAAGAGATATTTAAAATCTATAAAAAGGTATTTGTTACGCATTAAAAATGTATTTAAAGAAACAGCGAACATCTACAATCTACATTATAGAACCATGCCAACTTTATTTTGCATGGAAGCAACAAGTATTTCTTAACTAGCTTAAACGAATAACTGTATTGTTAAATATAAATTAAAATAAAAAAACGACGTGTGGCACTCGGGGACTGCCGCGGTAAAGCTATTGCTTGCTATGCCTTCAAGCCACACCTCCGCCTGTCGGAGTGGGGAGCGTGAGGTTTTTTCGTTACGGAATTTCTCGATTCGGTCCCCGCGCTCAAGGTCCGCGATAGAAGCTATGCAATAGCTTAAAAACTTTAAATAAAAAAAAGATGTATGGCACTCGGGGACTGCCGCGGTAAAGCTATTGCAAGCTATGCCTTCAAGCCACACCTCCGCCCGTCGGAGTGGGGAGCGTGAGGTTTTTCGTTACGGAATTTCTGGATTCGGTCCCCGCGCTCAAGGCCCGCGATAGAAGCTATGCAATAGCTTAAAAATATTTAATTATTACACAATAAACTAAGCAATTACTTAAAGTTCCCTACTGATATATCGTGTCTTATTAGGAGGCATATTATGTCCTGGAAGTCACTGCTAAATTCATTTCCTACTTAGCAAGCGTACTTCCTCTAAACCGACATTGCCAAAAGCGAAACAAGGTTCTCCATTAGTATAATAATAATAATAATAAGGGCGTAGGGATGTGACGACCCCATCGCCCACGGTTGGAATATCTATTGTCTACGTGACAATAGATATTCCACCCGTGCAATCAGTCAACCCGCAGGACACCTTGTGGCGGGGTGTCGGGGAGTAGCGACCCCGCGGGAACCGAGTGCTCCCGGGGGAGGCCCCTGTCTTCATCTCCGGCTTGCCTTCACCGGCCGGTCGGAGTGAAGCCTGACGAGGACAGGACCCCCACCTCTGGCTTGCCTTAACCGGCCGGCCAGAGTGGAGTCGCAAGAGCTTTTAGCTCGAAGGGTGGATGCGAAGCGTAAGTGGCGAGTGGGCACGTGATGCTGGACCCTCAGGGAGCGCGTGATCGTAGTTTAAAGTCCAGGGACGCCTCTCCACCCTTAGCTGCTCGCAATATGTTGCCCCCTTGTCGCACTATTGCAGCGACTTATTTCGGGGGCCCATACAGTGAGAGGGCGAGTCACCACCTGCCACCATATTTTTACTTTCTTTTAGTAGAAAGGCAGGTGCCATAGTTTCCAATAGTTCCCAAATACCGGCCCATTTAACATCCCACTCCATAGCCCAGTTTATTTTGTTTTCCACATCTCGAAATAGTCCTACATCGGCCGCGGACTGCCTAGGACTGTATCTCTATAGTGCAGTCATGGGCAGGCTGCGGCTGGTGTCCCACAACACAGTAAAGTTCTCTAAAGGGCCTCTGCGTGTTGGATCCGTGTCCCCACGTAAGCCTTCCAAAGGACCGGGTACCTTCCTTATGATGGTACCCGAGTATTATGGAATGAGATACACATAATAATAATAATAATAAAGCCTTCTTTATTCCATAACTCAAATTTTACATTTCAAATGGTGTTAGTATTATTAGTAGGTATTATTATTATGCTAGTTAGTAAGTGTTAGTTTTATTGTATATTTAGTTGAGGTATGGATCTCGTTTGAGTAAAGGCCTCCTCCATTTTCTTCCAAAGATTTCTGTCTTTACCCTTATAAATCCAATTTTTCCCCGCGACCCCTATAAAATCATCAGACCACCTTTTGAATGGACGTCCAACATTCCTTTTGCCCAATACTGGTCCCTTCCATCTGGTAGTATAATAAATTATAATTATTTGCAACAAGTCATTTTGCACCTGAATGTCTTATATATAAGGTATACTTTCCAAGTCTTGTTACCAGCTCCAATGTGTCCCTGTGGTACATAAAAAATAAAAATATAAACGTAATTTCGCTCAATAAAAACAAAAAAAAACCTAGGTAGCCCTATAGTTTTAAAAATGACATGATATATGTAAAATAAACATCACAAACGTAAACGTGCACTAGATCTCTGAATTAAGTAAAATAAATAAAATAGTAATCAAAACGCTAGTGCAGCGGGTAAAACAAATTAACCGTGTACACACAATTTACTTTCGCGTATTGATGCGTTTCCATATATATGTTACAGTCAAAACCCTGAACCAGTCAATATCCTTATTGACGGTTACTAAGGTTATTGACAAAGGGCGTCGGTTAATATCCTTATTGACTGATTTTATCTGACAAAATTAGTTAAAACAATAGCGAGTTTTACTTGCCCATTACAGAAAGATTTAAGTGTTAAAATCTATTCAGTACGTTGGTTAAAACCTATATTGACTGAATGTCTGCTCTTTAAATCAGTCAATAAGGTTATTGACTAAGGGTGTCGGTCAATAACCTTATTAACTGATTTTGTCAGATAAAATCAGTCAATAAGGATATTAACCGACGCCCATAGTCAATAACCTTAATAACCGTCAATAAGGATATTGACTGGTTCAGGGTTTTGACTGTAGCATATATATGTAATATCAATATTTTAATTACTGTTAAATACACAAACACTAAAATAGTTCAACATTGATACGTTTCGGCAATATCTTTCCAATAAAAATCGAAGTAGAACTTGATTGAAAGCAATTTACCAAAAAATAATTAACATTCGTATGGGAATCGAGCGTCTGACTACGAGTAAACACAACATAATTACACTGCGATTAATTTTGTCGTTTATTTATTGAAGATAGAACTTAAAATTTTTGGAATTTCGATATTTTTTCCATAATATGTTTATTGAAAAATATTGTTTTCCTTTTCTGTTGTTTTATACGAATTGAAACCTCTATCTTATAAAGAGAGTAAAATATCATCATCATCATCATTGTCAGCCTACACTTGTCCACTGCTGGACATAGGCCTCAGTCATGGCACGCCACTGAGCCCGGGCGGTCGTAGCCCGGGCCGGGGTTTACTGGGGGCCGTGGTTGGGAATAGCTTGATATAATTGGTAAATGTCCATAGTCGCCACGCTGGGCATGCGGGTTGGCGACCGCAGTGCATAACATTTCGAAACAACAATGCTGCTGCCCATTGCTGTCCTGTTAGATTTTGTTATGCTGCTTCGAAAGGTTATACCGCCATCAGTCGGTCGTCAGAATCTCGTCCGTTGTTCAACAGGATGCACCGCGGGAAGGTGAGGTTGACTATTGGAGCACTGAGGTGTTGTTGTGGTCCCTTACATCCCGTCGAGTAAAATATAGTGGTTAAATATTTTCAATTTTTCTCCCGAAGTTCATAAACAAGTTTGTTTATTTCCTTGCCTGGACTCCACCGCATCTTGATTAAATTGACTGACTGGGCACCTAGGTACTGGGCTGAAACTTTTAAATCAATCAAAACTTCTATTTCTTGAAAGTACTAAGTTATAATTACTTTGAAACTTTTGTTTCTAGCTGACTTGACTTGACTTGCGAATGTGAGTTGAAAAAGTGTAGGAGTTAGCAGTCCGTCGATGTTCTATTCATCGGCAACGTATTGAATAAATACTAAATTAAATTATTAATTCCTAGAAACTGCTTCTAGCTGATAAAAGTTTGATGATTGATGAAATATAAATAGCCTTTAAGTAGTTCAAAGAACCCTTTTTACATGAAATTCTGGTTAATGAAAACTGTTAACGAATGCTCTTCTAGTGGATTAATTTTCTTTATATTGGAAATAATCTACGTCGCAATATGCTGGTATGTTACGAGGAACCAGGAATTAACTAAGTGCCAATTTAAATAGTTTTATTCAGTCTTTACCACTAATTAGGTAGGTAGCAATAAATCTTAGGTGGTAACTATTTATATGTTTAAACCATCTTCCTTCCAGAACAACATCCATACAACAATCTTAACAAGACTAAAGCCTTACTAATTACCTACCTAGCTACCGCATTTATAAAACATCACTCTAGCAAATTCAGTCTGCTTTAAAGTGACGGAATGACAAATATCCTCATTGCTAGTAAAAGTTTCGCCTTTATTAGTTAAAGTCAAACACTCATTTATTCAACTTAGCTTTAGCAGTAAATGCTTTTGAATCGTCGCATATTTGTTTAGCACAGGTACAGATTTTAATATGCAATATATAACTAGGTAGATACGTTAAAATTATTTAAAAACATCCAGAGAAAAGCAATTGTAAGAGATTTTCGTTCCTAAATATGTCATTTTTAGACAAAGTTGAAATAACCTAATCTTAAAATGCATCAGAGTAAAGCTGAACGTAAAAGTAGTTGTTCAAATACAACCAACATGACCATTCTTGAACCACGCTAGCCAATAGATACGCCTACGAGAATGATACACACAAGTAAAGCCAATTATTAAAAACGGAACGTCATTAAATTTCGGAAAATCATCAAACTAAAGTTCATCAGTTGCAAGTTGAGCTAATTAGACCTTAACACTTGACGAGATATCTGCACATCTGCCGAAGTTTGTAAAGTTTACGTATGCAAGACGCGAGTGTACGGTTACCTAGTTAATTTTATACTTAAACTGCGGTTGTAGGAGCCTACATATTATTTAGTATGTTAACTCAACCTAAGAACCATGCTAGGACTCTGTATGATTGTATTTCCTATGAGGTATCTAATAAACTTAACATTAAATATTACTTTATAGTCGAACTAATTAAGAAACAATTGTTTCACCCTAGATACAAAGCCTTTTAAATTAAATTGAAACAATAAAATAATTACACAGAATGAAGATTGGGCACTCTTCAATTACTGGATTCGCAGGTGCAGATTGTGCAGTCATTGTGGTGCCCATACAAAAAACATATCACTACTTAGTTTATAACAAAGTCGCTTTATCTGTCCCTATGTCCCTTTGTATGCTTAAATCTTTAAAACTACGCAACGGATTTTGATGCGGTTTTTTTTAATAGATAGAGTGATTCAAGAGGAAGGTTTTAGTATATAATTTATTAGGTTTTAGACAAAGCGGGCGAAGCCGCGGGCGGTAAGCTAGTTATACTATAATTTTGATCGTCAGATAATATAGGATAATATCCATTCAAAAAAACGGTGCAGCCAAATTTTAGCCTAGAAATAAGAGATCAAATGACCGTCTAACTCTACAATGGCATTTGATTCGAACATAGTTATGGTATACGCCGATAATTACCAACCACTAGTTTGCTCAAGTTCGTGGTCCCTCAGCAGAGGCTGTTCGCGTGTCGGAGTAAACATGTGCTAATTAACAAATAGCAGAAACTAGCCAGGTGCTCCCCGTCTAATAACTTTAGTCTTCACTCCACCGTGTTCCGAATAACTTTGATTCTGAAATTCGATGCTAGTAAAAGCCCGATAAATTAATCTAGCGATTCTATAACGTAATGGACTATGTCCGGACCCTCTTTATATGTTCTGTGGTCCGGACGTCTGCCGTGAAACCGCAAAGTTTGAATAAGTGCGACATTTTGCAACTTTTCCGATAATTGAAGTGTATTTTACGTCGTACGTGAGATTTGAAGTATTGTTACGCGGTTAGTTCGTGAATCGTGTTATTGAGCGGGATATTTAAAATCGTATGAGGCGACTGGCAGCCCTTAAAATTTTTGATTTGAATTAGATGCTATAATTTAATTCCATCGGTAATTTGGTAAATATTTTTTTTCAGCAAAGATACATTGACGAATATTATATCATAAAATGGCTTGTAGTAAAAAATGCTATTGAATATAAAACTTATAAAAGTAGTAAATTTTAAGGAGAAAATAAAGTACCTAAATAAAATGTTTGGAAAAACTACTTGAGTATATGTATTTCCCAGCAGGATAATTTATAATTCTCTTCATTTAAGTTGGATGATCAATATTCATTAGGTACGTTTAAGATAAAATCTGTAAAGTTAAATATAGCATACGAATTTTACGTAAGAACTTTAAAATTAAGAGTTAACTATAAAATATTTGACTATCACGGCGTTTGCTTAAATGGAAATTATATGCAAGTTAATAAACGCTATAAAGGTTAAAAATAACGTATTAATAAAGCTTTGCCATAATCCAGGCTCTTGTCTTGGTTACTTAATCTTACGATCAAACTCGGTGGCTTAAGTATTCCGAGCTTTAAAATATGCCAGACACTTATATGGACTCTGATTAAATTGGCCAGTGAGGATCTTCAAAGGATTTTCTTAGACTATAGTAAAAATATAGTACCTATCTAGTTAGTTTTTTTTTTATAAAGTTTAAGTACTTAAAAACGGGCTTTTTTCCACTGATTCTTTTTTACGTTTCTTTCAAGTTTCGAATTCGAATCCTACCCTATTTCGATGTAGTATGCCATGGATGATGATCATGGTTACTGTAAAAGCGAATTATTTATTTTTTCTTATACTTCAACTAAAATTTTCAATTAGGTAGAAATAAAAAGTTACCTAGTTACTAAATAAATTTAATATCCATCTATAAATTTTAAATAAAATCTAATGAATCTGGAAGCTTTGACTTGAGGCGAACCGCAGAATGAAAAGGTCAGTTACAATTTACATGATTAATTAAGGGAAATGCAACGGCCATATTACTCGTAACCTGGTTTCTTAACTCGAAAACTTTAATCACATTATCACTGTGTCTTTGATGATTTTTATTGTACATAAAAAATATTTTCATCAAAAAAAAATTTAATTGAGAAAATCACAGGAAAAAATTAATAATGAAGGAATGTTCGTTTACATATTATATCAGTTTAGCATTTCATTAACCTTTTATACAGATCAACTTTGATCCATTATTATTTATGAATAAGTACAAACCAAATAATATTATGTATTCCACACTATCATTTAAATAATTAATATAAATAGCAAGAAACAAATCCTGTATTAGTCAGTTCAATAAAGAAACGAATCTTCAATGGCGGCCAAAGCTGACTTTGACAGATGGTAGAATCAGCAAAAAAGAAAATAAAAATAACGTAAATTGATAATTATTTTATTAATTATTTCAAATTGTTTGTTGACAAACTTTTTTGTTATTGTATTTGTGTATTTATATGAATTATCATATTTACGTATACAGAATGTAATAAAATCCCCATAATACTTGTAATAAGCCCATAAAACTGAACAACTTTTCCCAAAGAACATATTTTGTCAAATTCCAATAAAACATTATTTACTTTCGCAAATGCATAATTGTCATTGTAAATTTATGATAAAAACTATTATAGGGAAAATCAAATACATTTTAGTGATTTTATTTTTCCCTTTTTTTTTGCATACCGTACGGCCGTGTGTGAGTGAGAGGGAATGATAAGCGCCGCCATTGAAGATTCGTTTCTTTAAAGAACTGACTAATAATAATATTTCATAGCACAACCATCCGCCTACGCTTTCATTTTTAGAGAATTATATTCGTTAAACAAAAGAGAACTTAACATACTCAAGTAAAATAGTAAAAAAGGACCAAAAGCTTCAACTTCGTATTATCTAAGACTGTACGTCTTTTAGAAACAAAAAGAAATATACATATAATCTTTAGTATGTGTCATTCATATCAAATTATAAAATCAAAGTTATTCGTACGTCACTATATTTTCTTAGTAATATGTGGTAATATGTGGTAATATGTGGGTAATATTGTTATAGTGGTAACATTTTAATTTAAAAATTAAAATTAATTTTGTCGTTGTTTAAAATAATGTCTTATAGATTGCCCGTCAAAAACCGATGGGTCAATAATTATTTAAGACCTGTTTAGAAAGATGTAAGTATGTACAGTACTCCAAAATTAATAATGCGCATGCAGATCTTCGCTAATTATCGTATTTCCAGAAACACCCGAATCACCCCGAATCATTGAATCGTAAGTGCCCTAAACAATGCACTTGCATCTTGCACCTTGTTCGAAAGAAATAGGAGTCAATTCAGAGTCATACACAATCGAAAACAATTCGGGCGGTAGGTGACGGTAGCCTGTCAGTCAAAAAATTCAAAAATCCGTCAGTCGTCTTTATATATTAGTGGTTACCGCACGTATTATCTCTGTATGGAATTATATAGAGCTGCTGTTACATACCCTTCTTAGTTTTGTTTCAAAGTTGAATTTTCCGATAAAATGATTATTTACACAGGTAGCAGTAAGCAGATAGCAGTGGGGAAAGTGAAAGTTAATAAGAGCATAATAAAAGTTCTGATCTTTCTACGATATCAGAAATAGAGATAATCCCTGATTCTGTAAATCCTTTGGACTGAGATTTTAATGATTAGATTTCTACAATTTAAATGTAAACCAGTGTTTGAAAATATTTTTTTTAAATATAAACTTTGTCTTATTTTAACCTTCCATACATCCATCATTACGCCAGCTTCAGTTAGTTTAATAGTTCTAAGTATAGAATTTTCCAACTAAATTAATACAACAAATATAATATATTCGCAATCGTATGGCTTATCCTCGCTATTAACTTACATTGAATTATCGAAACAAATTTCGTTACTTATCTCTTTTACCATAAAATCACAATAAAACTCATAATTCTAGTAAACTATGTATGAAGAAAATACATTTAACCACTCTATATACATATCGTCTTCGGAGGCTCGGACAATATGACAGTTGCTGAACAGTAGCGAATTTTTCTATGCGCATTATCAGTTTGGGAGTACTGTAATATTGTATGTAATAATAGCATTCAGCACTATAACGTCACTTGTAAGCTGTCCAACTGAGCGCAGGCACAGGTGCAGGAGGGAATTCAAAAGCATAGATTGAGTGAGTGCATTTTGGTGTATATTTTTCTACGGCATTCTTATAAAGATAGATCGATGAAAGATAGTAAAAAAACATGACCTATGTCGTACAAAACAGTACACAAAAGTGTTTCAGGTAATATTCTCGATAAAATGTTTACTACACCTACTCCGTTTTAATGAGAGCAACAATTACATAAGGATACTTTAAAGTTTAAGTTAATTTAGATCTTATTTCCATTATAAAGAAGCGGACTATAATAGCTATCAAGAGTACAGTTTTATGAAATCCTTGGACCTTGTAGAATTTATCCGCAATTTTTCTTAAAAGCAATTTTTGCGGCCACATTTTTAAGGAGCTTTTTTGCATTTAAACTCTCTGGACAGGTAAATGAGGAATTTTATAAAGCTTTTATACGCTGGTTAAAATCGAGATGTAATTGAAAATTAAATATGTAATTTTGCCTTATTTTAATTAAGTATCGTGTGCTAAATCTCCTTTACTTCTCACCATTTAGGTACATGAAACAACATTAGTTAAATTTTTCGTTATTATGAATAGATGTGAGATGTGATATGATAATGTAGAGGATTCTATCTCACAACATGTGAATTCGCACTTATTTATTGTATTCCTCGTTAGCCGTCCTCAGGTGCTATGTGCCGCTTCTCTACAAAGACATATTATAAAATTCACATTTTATTAAATTTTACGTATTCCAATATATGCTATTAGTAACTTTATGCTTGTTTATTTTCGAATGTCCTTTAGAAGGTGATATTCAATTTAACGATATATTGATTTCAGTCGAAAAACTCAGTAAGCAAATATTGAATTATTTTAAAGCCTCGCTCTTCGGAAATATAAAATATGAAAACGATTTTTAATATTATATTGTAACGTTACACTTCAATTTAATTTTATCTACAATTAATTAAAATAACAAAATTGAAATCAATACTTGCGGATTTATAAATGATATGAACATTAATTATTAACCATTTTATCCAAAATGAGCATTTTATTACAATAGATTACCTACTAATTAGTGAATAGTGGTAAAACTTATTCAGTGCGTAGGTATCAACTGGTATCAACTATCAGAAGAAGATCAGAAATAATAAGGAAATAATAGATATTAATTAATTATAGGCGGGTTCACACAGGGCGAGCAGCCTCGCGAAGCAACTGCTGAGCGAAGCAGCTCAACCTGTGTGGCTCGGCCTAGGAAAGCGCGTATGTCGCCATTTTTTCCTCCTACCTAAGTATAGGATTCCTAATATTATAATTTGTAATACAAATTATATTTTTATAAGCATGTTTTTAACATTATTAATTTTATTAAAGTTCAAATTGCGGCGGAATGGAGAGCAACTTCGCCGATGGCCGATCTGTCAAATTTAGTTCATATTTTGGCCGTGGGACTTATTTCATGGCAACCCTTCTAGAGAAATAATTACAAATCCCTCTTACAAAAAACAATGGAAATCCTCAACGACATCCAGGCATGATTTCTTAGTTTCTCAAATCACCGACAGATGTCTCTAAAACAAAACGTACTAAGACCCTACTTTCAGTTCAAGTACATTGAATAGAATATAGATGGAGCTACTGATATTGAAAATGTTCTTTCTCAAGTCTAGATAAAACAGCTAGGTATCAAGTTTGTTCATAAAATTGCCTCGAGATGACTCTGCTTTTAATTTTTAACACAGTTTTTTACAAAAAATCATATTAATATTTCCACTATTGGACAGAGGGAGCCCGATTTCATTGTTAGAAGTTCTTTCAAACAGTGGTATGTAATTGACCACTCTGTATGACCCCTAGGAAAGATGGCTAAAATAATTATCCATCTACTAACTATCTATCTAGTTATAATCACAACCTATGATCACAACAAAACTCAAGTCTCAATAATACCTACGTTTTACTTTGATTGATGTTGAAAAATTATAACCGAAGAAAGTAATCAGTTAAGTATTAATATATTCCATGGAAACAACGAAACATTTTTGATCGAAACATGTTTATACAAATTTCATTCCTATTCTTTAAATTATTTCGTACAGTTATACTTTTACTATCAGATAGATTATTCTGAATAATCTGCCTGCTACCTACTAGTTACTACTGTAGTCTGTACGCTATCCTCTCAAAGTTCATAAATTTTATTCTGAATAAGCAGTCAACCCGGCTTCGCTCGTGGTACATGTTTACGTTTTCTCTCCATAAGAACCATCCTCGTACTTCAAGGAATATTATAAAAAAGAATTGACGAAATCGGTTCAACCGTTATCGAGTTTTGCGCTAAGCAACACATTTGGCGATTCATGCATTTTCCATCTTTCTCTTATCTTATTTCTATTTGTGTAAACTTTTATCCATTTGTTTTAGAACTACGAACAATTGATTCAGGTCACCATAAAAGTACGTATTATTACATGTGTACATTCAGTGCCAAAATTATTCATTTATGGGTTTTTAATCACTGCTCGCAAGAACCGGTGTCTTTTATATTGATTAGTACATTGGCGACAATATTACTTTTTAATAATTAATATCTTTATTATTTGTGCGAGCATATCGTTACGTAAACACAAAAAACTGCATGTTCATATTCTATTTAATAACCCAGTGAAAAAGGTTCTAAATAATTGTAGTTACATGTAAAATATAATGACCAAGCATTTATAGGAAGAATGAAAAAGTTCAATCTAGTTTTGTGTAAGAAGTTAATGTGTCTATAGGTATGTGTATGTGTGCATATTTTTATTCCTTAGTTTTCTTACAGGTCTATTGTGTTTTAAACACAATAAATTTTATTCTGAATATTTCTTTTAAGTACTGAAATTTTGTGGATAATGTCTTTTCGTACTGGCAAAATATATTTTTAAAGTATTGATAAACGAATAAATCATGTTCATAATTTATCACGACTATTATAAGAAAGGAAAGGAAGGAAAATAAGAAAAAATCCTGCGCAGCACATCGGCTGGATTTACGAGTGTCCTCGTATATCCCACTGATGAGCCTGCAGTGTTCAAATATTAGATATATACTTTAATGTCGACAGAATGTTACATTGAAATCCTTATAAGAACATTGTATCCAATGAAAGCTCAGTTATTTTATGAATTATAATAATAACTCGGTACATTTATGGCGAACCATTACTATCTAAATTGAATATTACTTAATCATATATTGACACATTAATTGAAAAACCACATTGAAAACACTAAACGACAAATTATATAATCAAATAAATCTAATTAATAATTATAGAAATAATCTTTTACTACAACTATAATATTATAAACATACAGTACACATAGCTACAATAATAATTACCATTAATTTGTCATACAGCACTAACTTACAAAACAAATTGAGTCAAAACACGAGTCTGATTATACTATTACATTGTGTGAGTCAAACGAAACGCGCTCCGATGCAACCACCACTGATTTTGGAATAATGACTTCAAACTTCAAACTGCCAATCGCTTCAACGTCTACCATCCGAATATCTTACTCCTAGCCTTACGCGTCTAATGTTACGAAAACTCTCAGAAGAAATGCCTCCTCGTGCTCGGCGGACGGTGCTCGGCGGACGGTGCTCGGCGGACCGTGCTCGGCGGACCCTGCGCCCGCCGACACTCCGCCGTCATCTCCAAGCGGAAACAGCGCAGATTCATATTGATACACTTCAACATTTATGTACATTTATCTTAAATTTGTGTCTTTTAATTTGTGAATGAATGGATCTTACATTTAATGAGATACCAAGGTCAGAGTCGCCGACTTGCCTCACTCGTGGAGATGACGTGGCTCGAGCCTGTGATGAACTTACTCGTGTTCGTCACCGATCACTGAAACAGGCTCGAATGGTCGTACAATTCCGAAACATGACCTTATTTTAACATGAAAACTATGCGCCAATCATCCTTTCCTACGCTAACATCCTTAATCTTAACTCTTACATCCGAGTCTAAGTGGCAGTGATGGTCAGCAGGTGTCGGGAGGGACTATGGAGTCAACCGTCCCACAAAAATGTCAAATGAAAATTCATAATCAAATAAAATCTTGAACTAATTCCATCCATTAAATTTACTGCAAAACTACGTGCCGCCCGCCTAAGCAAGGCGGCTTACAATTAACTATAAATACCTTACAGCTAATATCATTTAGTGCTCCGTGCCGAATGTCTTGCTCGGGAAAGCGGAACACTTATTATGATATCTACTCATGTGAACAACGGTTGATTTTCGATCAAATTTACACATCTTAACCTAACGAAGAGAATTTAGATATAGGGATAAAGATGGAATTTAGTCTAAAGATAGTCCTTTAACTAGCGAACGAGCCGATTCGTCGTCCTCGTCATATCGTAACCGACGGGTCACGGCCAACGGCCTGCGGACGTGTAATAGTGCGTCGAGATATAGCCCGTGCCATTAAAAAATACAATACGCGCTCTTCGCTCTGCTCAACTGCGAGAGCGAGGCGGCACGATCGAACGCTAAAACAAATGCACGTTTTAATCAAACAGGTCACATGGAGGGAACGCGAAGCTTTCGAGACTGTGTCCCGGGTTACTGCGGGCATAAAAACGTAAAAGAGTCGCACGACCAAAGTATTGCTCTCCTCTGCCGCGTTCCCTGCAGGCCTTTCGACGCTGCTCTTTATTTCTATTTGACGGGATGTCCCGAAATCGTTGAACCATGCATCGCCCCAAACTGCCATATAGGTCTGACGACTGCTTAACACAATATAATGGGACCGGGGATTGAACTTAACGGCTAACACGAGAACCTAAAGCCTGTTTCAGTGTGAACTAAACGTTAAGAGGCGGGTAATTCGCGCATACACAGTCGCGCCGCCGTGTGGCCGCCAGTCTACGGCCCCGTTTCCACCTGCAAGTAAACTTCTGCAAGAACTGTCCGACAGTCTGTCTGACAGCAACTTGCAAGTCTA
>CAJQZM010037259.1:75080-95365 GCA_907164665.1 Colias nastes | reverse complement strand
GGCGGGTCCGAGTCCGACAGGCTGGGGTGCGGCGACAGCTCGGGCGAGCTGTCGTGGGGCGGTTCGGGCGTGTGCTCGCCGGACTGCTCGCCGGACTGCTCGCCGGACTGCTCGCCAGACTGCTCGCCGGACTGCTCGCCGCCCGAACCGGACGCGCCGGAGCCGGACTCGTCGGACGGCGACGGGGACGGGATCACGTCCACCATGCCGCCGTCCGCTAGAGGTGTGTCCCGCGCCCAGGGGGGGGGGGGGGGGGGGGGTAGTACGATCGAAAGAGACTTACCTAAACGTATAATATTATATCAAAAATTTTATGGACTATTAATTATTACAATGAAAAACAGTCTTCCAGGAGTTTCGTTTCTATCAAATTTGTAAATTTGTAAATTGTAAATTTTCTTTCACGCGTACGAATCGAAATAAACTACGAGAACCTCGGAAACGGCCTAGTTGCGCGCCGGCTCTTAACGTTTCTCGATCGAATATTCCAATTATCTAAAAAATCAGCCAATTTTTGGTATCAATTATACTAATACTTAAATTTGTAATTTCACAACATTCAAGTTTATCTATATATGAATGATTACGTATGAGCTCATAAATAACTTGACGACTGTCTACGTTCTAATATGAAAGGGTCATGAAATGCTCCCTAGAACATTGCATACATGAAACGGTATCCGCTAACCATACTTAACAATACAAAGTGACATAGATGGGTTATCAATAATTTTACCACTAAATTTACTCAACACACTACAATATCTGCTGAATATATGACCTACGGATGTAAGTACTAGATTACTTACTCGATACGATACAAATCAAATCAGCGATACGACAAAATATAAGCAAAACATCAAATCAAACGAATTGATCGAACAATCGACGATTGAATATAAGCAAAACATCGAACCAACGAATCAAAGTCGCGTTACAACGACACAACAGCGAATCTAATTAAAATTAATTATGTCAAAACAAAAGTGCGCTTTCGCGTCTTAAACTGAAGATACGGGAAAGACAAATGGATTTACACGCTTATAATATACAGATTGCAACGAGCCTAAGTGTAACTTGCATGTTAGTATGGCGGCGTCTATTAACTACGATATTGAGTTAATCCCTACAGCCACCGTTTCATTATTTATACAAAGGTGAATAATGTAGCGCCGTTTGAAATTCGAATGGGTTTGGCGCGGTTCCAAATTCGATTTACTTCTCCTTCTCCTTCTCCTTCTCGTTCTCTTTGTCTTCGGGCTCCTTTTCAGCGAGCTCCTCTTTTTCGTCCTGTAAATATTAAGATTTGTATTTAATTATACTTATCAAATCAATATGTGACCGGCTGATGTGGATCTATGGTAAAATGTGAAAAATTAAAAAAAAAATCATTCTAAGATTTCTTTCAAATCGCTTTTAATTTTACTTTTACATTGGCTTTATATAAATTGAGTCTTCTGCCATTCGAAGCATAAAGACTAGAAATAGCATGAAGCGGCCATTTTGTGAATCTACCGTGTCGGTTCTTATTAACATTATTTTGTTGACTGTCTCTAATAAATATAAATACTGTACATCTATTTTTTTTTTTGCCTATTCCTACAATTCCAATAAGATTCTTAATTCTGATGAAGATAAATCTTTCACTTTACAAAAAAAAATTCTATAGAAAAAAATCTAATCTATACGTTAATATAATAAAGCTGAAGAATTGTTAAGTAAAACGCGGTAATCTCAAGAACTCGAGTTCGAATTTAAATTTGTTGGCTATTCCACGCTATCGAGGAAGACTAAAGATCACAGGAAAAACTAAAAATATTCCTATTGAGAAAAATCTTCAGTCTAGTAAATTATAAAGAGGAGAAATTGCATCAGGATTAGAACCTACCTTTTCCTTTTCCGGCTCTTCGAGCGGCTGCTTCTCCGGCTGGCCCGTGCCCTCCTTGTTCTCTTTAGCCTCCTTCTTGGCTGGAGCCGGCTCGCTAGCGCAGATCTCGTCCCAGTCGGGGTAAGCCCTCTCCTTGATGCGAGACACCAGCCCCACTAGGTTCGGGAACGAATCGTTCATAGCATCCCGCAGGAGGTGCGGCACCTCTTTGTCAATGAAGTGCAGCTGCGCGAGATTCGCGAACGCGACCACGTCAAGCTGTGAGGAAATTGAGTATTTTGAGTTAAAGAGTAATTGTGGCACAATGTACAGGGTTTGGATGGAACGTAACTACTTGAGAGTAAAATTGCAAGGTCGCGTCATGGCATTACCGTCACGTCATGAAGTAAGGCGATGATTTTGGTACCTTAGAATATAACCAATGAAATTTCAACTTTAGACACGTCTGCTCGGCACACACGCTCTTTTTTTGTGTCGATAAGGAAGCCTTTGGCAACGATCTCACCTACGCTTTTCTAGAAGGTAGCTACGAGCTTTTGGATTACTTCCGTTTAGATTTAGTTTTTGGATTTTATTTCTTATGGTTTAAACCACTTCAAGCTGTGAATTTTACTTTAGATTGAAGAATAATTTTGAATGGTGTTCTTTGTAAATATGAAAAAAGAAAAGGCAAATTTGATACTTAGTTGTGACGTTTGTTAATTCTCCTACTAGAATATAGATTAACGACTTCGGTCATTAGTTAACTTCGCTACTCGAGTGTTCGAACAATCGATATCAATTAAATATTTGCATCGGATATTAGTACATTGTGAAAAGGGCCTTCAAATGTAACTTTCTAATGTTTTTCTTTGTGAAATTTAAAAACGAGCAACGAGGATTCAACAATCCTTTGTTATTTAAATATTTTTAAAGCCTACCTTTGATAAGTTTACGTTAGGGAAACAAACTTTAAGCTCTTGTATTTATTTCTTAAATTTGATAAGACGTATAAAGAAATAGCACATCAATACATAGACCAACTAAATAAGTTTAAGACTTAATAAGTATCTATGAATTGATAAACTCTCATTAAAAAGTTATCAAAATTTTTCCGAAATATTTAAGTTAGATTATTACGAATTTGTTCGAGTCAACGCAAACGAATGAAATATTAAATAAGCTGAAAATATTTGTTATGAATAAATTTAGTACACAAACAAAGAAACTTCCCGAAAATTTTCCACTCTACGAAAATACACGTAGCCTTAAAGCGCAAAAACTTGGTATTGATCCATTGTTTACACGACATCATCTCAACAAACTTTATTGTTTAGATAAGCACCGATCTATTAAATTTCCGACCACGTACCTGAGAACCGCAATAATATTTCAATATATCGGAAATCCGTAAGCCTGCGCGGGGTAAAATACGGCGCAACACGAGCCACGCTCCAATAATCGAGAAAAACAAAAAGCCGCCACTACAATAAACTAGGCCGCAAGTTCAAAACAAGCCCGCGAGAGCGTTTCGTTTCTCAAATGGCAATAAACAAAATTTGCGCGGTGAGAGCAACATGCATGGTCGCGTCATGCGAGGTACTAGCCGAGCGAGTGCAGTCGCCGCCGACTAGACAAACTCCGAATATAATTATATATCGACTGTCAATCGATTTCAGGCTCGCAGCGCCATTAAAAGCCCGGGCCATCCTGGACTATGGAGCTCCATATGCATATTGAAATTACGGAGGGCGGAAATCGAAATCTAACATTACATATTATATGAGCTTGACGCCGTCCGTTACAGCTTCGGAAGCTTTTCTAATTATCGAGCTTTTAATATTAATTAATGCTTATGTTTTGAATTTGTATTTTAAAATCTAAATCTAAGTTGAAATTTTATTTCATTTTAATTTTGTTAAAGTAATTTGTGTATTGAAATTTAAGACGGATTTTATTTATTTAAGCATGAGGAGATTTAAGTGTTTCAAATTTTTTGATAAATTACTATTAGTTGATTTCTTTAGCAAAAATCTAATCTAACTCAACATACGTTTTTTCATTAAAACCTCACATGAAGTTAAATTTGACTTTCAGACTAAAAAGTAATCCTAAAAGACTGATTAATATTAGAAAAAGTTCGGCTTATCATCTCAAACTTTGCTCATTAAACTAGACAAAAGCCCGCCCTATTATCCTAGTTACAACTTATCAGCCCTCCAAATATAGCGCTGTAAATCAAAGTATAGATGCCCTAGCCCCTAGGGCCCAGACAGGTCAACACCCCGCCCGCCACCCCACAGACCGAATCAGAAAATTGAATATAGCTCCAGACTGGTGTAGATACAAGTATATTTATCTACAACAGGGGGATGACGCTCAATCACAATACAACTCATCAACTTGCAACGACTAATTGATATTGATCCTAATGAAATTAATTTTTGAGTGCTTTTATCTTAATAAGTTCTAATCGGTCGGAGTCGGTCTGAGCTCCCAAAACGTTTGTAACTTATTAAATTGAAGTTTTCTCGATTTAGCACGGTATTTTTAATTCGTTTTCGATTAGTGTCGAGACGCGTGAATTTACTTTTAAAGCCCACGGCCTGTTCATCTTGCACTTAGGTATATTAATTTGCGAAACTTCACGAGCTTTCAGTGATGGCAAAATTTTAAGTCTACAAGGCGCTTATTTCTACCTGTGAAAGCTAAGTAATAAGTTTTATATAGGCTCACTTGTTTTCGTAAGCGTAAGTTTTGCAAATATATAATTTATAGACAGGTTACATTACATGTAGTGCCGGTTATATTTAATTTGTTATAATTATCATGATTATTACAATTTGTTAAGTTTCCTTTACACTTTCAATTAATCATTTTTCAAGAAACACGACTGTTACAAATAATTTTGCGTCATTAGTTTGTCAGTTCTTACACGTTCGGTTCTTATCAGATATGTATTGCATGTTTCGACGATAAATGTAATTAATAATAATGACACGGTCCGTCGCCTCCAAAAGTGGAACGAGTAAATGATTCTTTAATTCTTTAAACAAATTGAGGGATGAATTGCTTTCGAATTATTTTATTCAGGATTTTCTTAGCGAAACATTTCTAGATATATTAGCCGTTTATGCATATATTCAGCCGTCTAGAATCAAAAAGATTCGAATAGTGGTTTAATTGGTTCTTGTCAGTTGAAATCTTACATTTTTCAGAGGACTTTAAGTTAATCTTCAAATACGTAGAACGCATTCCTCTGAGAAACGCAACCCTTTGATTTACTTCTCAAAAGTTTATTTACGAAAATTATAATAGAAGTTAGAACATTGTAAGATTTGTTAGATTATAATTATGTAGTGCATAAATTTTATTTATCATTTAAAATGTTTTCTTTTTGGCTTCTTCCATTATAGTAAACATGTTTCAAATTATATCTGTTTTTTAACATTGTTAAAATTCAAGACTGTTTTATAAGTTTTTCAAGGTTTTGTAATGTGTTAAAATTTAATTTCCTCTCATATTTAGTATATAGTATATAGAAAACATTTTAATTCCTAGCTTCTTTGTTACGTTCGTTGTTCTATTTAACAACTAATTTTATTATAAATTGATGGTTGAACGCACCTAGACAGACATGTACATCTTTTTTCGAAGTATCCATTTCATCGTATTTAATTTATAATTGTTATTTATTATTAACCACTTATTAAGACAGTCTATCACGCCCGGTTGCATGTAGAAAGATCAAATTTATATTTGTTATTAATTTAATTTTAATTTATAAGTTTTATTTTGTTTCTTACTAGTCAAGTCTAACAAGCTTTTAAAATAATTAAGTTGATGTTGATTGAATCCATTTCATTATTATGACTAGCGGTCCGCCCCGTCTTCGCCCGTGGTACCTATTTACTTTTTCTCTAAATAAGTAGCATCCTCGTACTTCAAGGAATATAATAAAAAAAGAATTATCGAAATCGGTCCACCCGTTCACGCGTGATGCCGTGACCAAGGAAAACGGGTTTCATCTTCTATATATATAAAATTCTCGTGTCACAATGTTAGTCTGCATACTCCTCCGAAACGGCTGGACCGATTCTCATGAAATTTTCTGTACATATCGGGTAAGTCTGAGAATCGGCCAACATCTATTTTTCATATGTAGGTACCACGGGCGAAGCCGGGGCGGACCGCTAGTTTTTATATATATAGATTAGTGAAGTTAAATAATTAAACAATTGGAACTAATCCTTCACTAGACGAATTTAAACTGTAAGCTCTAAACGGATAAGTCGAGTTTGTTTAAGTTCAAACTGGGTCAGGTTCAGACCGGCATTAGCATAATCTAACAAAAGATCTGTTGAAGTGAAAAACATGTTTTCGCGTTTCTGAATAAAATATTTTAGACACAGTCTATTAATACTATCCTATATAAATTTGATAACGCATCAAACTAATTTCAATTGGGTATTGTAAAACATTTTCAAAAATTTTCAAAATTATCCAAAGTTATTAATTATAATCATAATGAAGCTGCTTCTTATCATTGTAGATGCTACTTAGAGATGCCGCCATCTTATCGACCTGTGATAAAAGCTTACCAATTAATTATTTATGAAGCACCTCCTCAAGATGAATGCCAGCCGACCCCTATAATCGTTAAAGACTAAATACTTACCAAGAATTTGCCAAGAAGTTCACAAAGGTCAAAGGTTGGCACTAAATCTTGAGAGACTTGTTGCTTCTGAAAGCCACGCACACGCTGATGCATTCGCTCTCTCCCGGGGACTGCGTACCTCCTTTGTCCCGGATACCTACCACCACCCAGGGGGAGCTTCAAAATGGTCGCCGTCTGGGGGTGGTACCGTTTTCGAAAATGGCGGAAGGGCGTAATATACATGTACAACGCCCCACTCCTAGTGTTCCCGAAAATAAACCCCCCCTCACCACCCCACCCCCTCGAGGCGTGGTCAAGCTTATAAACATAATTTAACCCCCCCAACCCCCTTACTATTAAAAAAATGACACCTTACCACCACAGCTCGAACTATTATCGAATAGAATTCAGGCACCAGACACCTACATGTTATACTTACCGAGATTCGTACGGACAACAAAGAAATCGCCAAAATCAGCACCTAAAATAACAAAGATTACTTACAAGTGTCGGCTCGTCCCCGAAGAAGAAGGGCTTGTCGGAGAGCAGGTCCGAGAGCACGCGCAAGTCGTTCTTGCCGAACTCGATAATCTCTTCCTGGCTGTGGACCCCGATGCCGTGGGCCTTCGCCTTCTTCATTCCCTAAAAACGCACAAAAATGTTAATAACATTGTAACATAAGGTCTAATATGGAAATCACACCACCCCACCCACCTCCCCAAACACAATGTTTATAAATGTAAATTTAATATGTAAATTTAAATAAATAAGAAAATCTAATACCGATTGGAAAAGGCGCTACTGAAGCTACTACTAACTACGATCTGAGATCTAAACCTCGGAAACTACCTTTATCAACATTTCGCAATCGCGGCCGAACGCGAAATAGTTTCTGTGCAACAGGTGCATCCGTTTTATAACCGGGAATCCTAGACGTAGGGGGTGGTGGGTGGCACATAGCAATATGGCGCCGCTGGATGGGGTAGTAAAATGGCCGAGAGATACCATGGGGGTGTACCTACCTCCATCTAGGATTCTAGGAACCGACACAAAAGCCCTGTCAAACTGGATTAATATTTTCCGAGAAAATCAATGTAAACATGTTTGACAGCATAATACCCGATGGAGAGAGCCACCCTCCGCCCACCCTTTGTTAAAATTGCACGTCAATAAATGGGTATATACATCAAAACTTACACTATTAAACCAACGGTTTAGACACAAAATATTCCACATATAAAATTACTGCGTAGGTGTGTTATGAACATACAAAAACAAAAGAAACGCGATTCCTATTTTAAGAGAAATTCTCTCGCTGATTAACAGTTAATGCAAAAATGCCTGAGCGTCATACGTCACGAGGGAAAATTATTAAGACTGTGTAATTATGTTGAAAATGCATAAATAGGATGTTTAAGTTTCTCACCTTACGTCCGGACGTCAGTTTGTAGCAGAAGTTGAGGATGGCGTTGGGCAGACGCGTGTTGAGCGCGTTCTGGAGGTTCACCTGGTAGCCCTTGATCACGCTGTCGGGGTACTTGGCGCGCCACCACAGCATCACCCATGACAGATGGTTCTCGATCATCGATATCATGGCGTGTGTGACGACGCGTTGCTCGGGGGTGAGAGCTACGTGAAAAAGGAATATGGTGAAAATCAGGCCATTATTGTTGATGTGCACGAAATGCACATGCGCTGTCCCGCGAAGGTATATCTAGGATTTTAGGTCGCCCGGGCTCTTGGACCGCTGTGAACCCATTTATCGATTACGGGAGGGGGTCATGACCCGGGCAAAGCCCTCGGAACTAGCACTAGGAGCGCATGTAAGCTAATTAAAGTTAAGATAATTGTTTGAAGTTTCGAGTTTCTAATTGAGATTCCTATTGAAATGGTTTTTAGCTGCATTTTTGCTTCTAAATGAGCAACTTCCAAAAATTTTACATCAGCGATACGAGAAATTTTTGAAATATCGGATCACACGTATCGATCGAGAATTTTTCTGTGTTATAATTAAACCAAACATGAATTTAATAGAAATTTAATATAATAAAATTACATAGAAAGGACTATAAAACTTCAAAATTTCAGGATCTAACCACATAAATATAAAAATGTACTCATATCTAAAGATACCCCAGGTGTTGGACAAGATATACATTATAGCGGCTGATTAGCTGGTCCGCGCGTGCTACTTGACATGACAGCATAATGGTACACGCCATACACACAATTTGCGGCAAGAAACAAGCCCACCCACCTCGTCAATTAACAAGGTTGTTCTTTGTCTGTATATATGCTTAGCTTAAACAAAAGAGCTACTTTCTTCGGCCAAATTTGTTCTTCTTAAATTTATTTGGGAACATTTTTATGACCACATTTTATTGCAGATAATTGCATTCCGCAGTTCTAAGGTAATAAAATCTAGATATAACTGTGAGAAAAGGAAAAATAAGTGAAGAATTGGGTCTCAAGTATGATTTTATATTAATCTGCAAAGAAAATCTGGATCCATAACCCTGAAAGGTCCTCTTACCTGCATCGAGATCCTTGTCGTATTTCTCGGAAAGCTGTTTGATGATGAAGGCGCTGTCGGCGATCTCCTCGCCGTTCAGCTCAATGAACGGGAGCTGGCCCTTCTTGGATCGGAACTTCGCCTTATGGTCCACATTCTAGAACAATCGAGGTCGGTTAAACTCTGTAGACTCCATAGGCCCATTGAACATTCTGGCGGCATTAATAAATACATTATTTTGCACACAAAATTGTAATTCGTTGATGCAGATTTCACTTAACAAAGAAATTCACATTCGCTTTATCTACCATGCTTCGTCTTTGTCTTTATCTTCCCACCGTTACACATTGAAACGCGGTTGATGATTTCGCAGTAATATAATTTCTCTGCCTTATAGCCATACTTGTTTGTATACAATCGCTTTGCGCTTAACTGATCTCGATAATTTGTATAAGGTTAAGTAGCGCAGCAAAAAGCGTCATGTCTCTATATCAGTAGTTCAATAAAGAAAGTTTGATGAAATAAGTACAGAAATGTCTAAGTAAACATGTTTAAGTGTTAAAAATTATACTAGATAGGTTAATTCGCATAGTAAGTTATTATAGCATAGCATTCCAAAAGCGCATGCGTTCAAAAGTGCATTGCCCGATAACACTCGCGTGCAAAGTTCATAGTGAAACGTCAATAAATCAATTTTGGTCCGCCATGTTGGGTGGACATTTTATCTGGGCGCTAGGGTCTATTTTTACCGGCCTAGCAACAAGCTCTGGCTGCGCGGGGTGGCGCATGCGCGCTGCAGCTACCCCCGAGCTTCACATCACATACGACCTTTCGCTCCTACGTTACACCCACAGAATTAATATCATATATTTCGCATTTGCTCTCTGATTTTCTATTCATGGTTTACCTTCGGAATATTAGATTTTTATTAGTAATATGTGCAATTGAGCGAACGACATCCTACGCAGAATGAAATTCAATAATATAATATACATTCGCAATATTAAAATTAATAAGGTACTTCGTGGAAAGAGCATATCATTTTATTAAACTTAGACTTCATATATCATGTTTATAGTCGGCATAATACAAACGCGTAATTAGATACGTGGAGCTTTCTAGGAGAAATTAAATGCCTATAGCCACCAATGTAAAAGAATATCTTACTTGCTCATTTTTATATGATTACATAATTTATGAGCTCAACTTGTTTTTCTTTACTTTAAAATCATAATTGGACCCTCATTTTTTATAAGAAGGCCGGAGAAATTAGTAACTACAACTAATGTACTTGTAATTATCTAGATTCTAGATAATTTAACATTGAGAAATTTAATTATGCTTACGTCACTTCATCTGATCACTACCAAACAAAATGGTAGCACAGTATTTACAAAAAACATATCTCAAAAATTTTACTGGGCTATCTATCATCGCAATAGTCATTTTATTCAAGATCTGTAACGATATTGCCTAGTACGCAACAGGTCTTAATAAAATGGTCTGTAAAGTCTTAAAGCGCAGTTAAACGCAGTTTAACGGTCATAACTTGCGGGGGCGTCCCCAATCACATTAAGACGGACAAAATGATATACGAGAGCTTTGATATTTGTTGGATATTGATATTAATGTAATGGATATGAGTCGGAGTATTAAGAAAGTAAGAAGTGGAAGAATTTGATTTAGATATTTGTAATGAAGAGGACCAGACAACGCGATATTTTAGATATACTTATACTTTTTGCGAAGATTTGACATAATATCTTTATTTTCTTTATTTATATTCTTCTTTAAGAATTTTAGATATATCACTTTAATCAAATAATTCATCGAGTACAGTACATTTTAAAATCTTTTATGTAGATGCATATGTGCATAATAGAGCTGTGATAATTTGAGAGAAAAACAAAACTTTGTATATAAAGATGACGACTTACTTAAGAGATTACTTTTAAAAAAAATTATATGATCGTATGATATACAAACACATGTTCACGAGGTTGTACATAAACCATTTATATTCAATCTATTCTGATAAAATCTTAAAGTATAAACGCTATATTCATCTCGAGAATTGCTCTTAATTTGATTTGTGATTAACACCAGTGCTTTAGACAGATAATAGTTCATTGTACGACCATCTGCTTGTTCTTGTGACCCCGCAAGCTGTGGGGTCGCGAGTTAACTAGCATTGACTCAATACGTATCGTAACATGTTAAGGAAATACTTAATCTCAAAGGTATCGTTGTTACTCTATGGGCTTCTGTTTATCTGTATGTTTGTTATTCATTACGGTACTTTTTTTAATTTTATTTTTGAGATAAGAAACACATTTCACTGTAGTGAAATTTTTTAATAAGCTTTAGCAAGCTTAGTTTAATTTTATATTCTTTTAAAACTTAAACGTTAAATCAGTTGAAATATAATTATAATTATAATGAATGCTAAGTCGCACCCAAAAGTTTCAAATAAAAAATTCAAAAGCTCAAAGCTCAGATACTTTATCTGTACGTGACATAGCTATCATTTTTTCTAATCTCACATACCTACAAACTCGTCGTAACAATAGCATTCGTATAGTTTTTGTGTATGGGTGGTGGTTTATCTCCCGAGTCCCGTATCCATGGCGACGGGCAGACGCGAGGCGGGGGGAGGCAGCTGTATTGATTTCGAGTTCACCGGCCGGTAATCCCGCCCCCGGCCCCCGCACCCCGCCGCGCCCGCTCCCTATCACTGCTCCCTGTCCCTGTCTACAGCTATAACTAACTTAATATGATAAGTCATTTTTTGACGCGCCGCACCGATACCGGGGGCGGTCTCTGTGATCTGATAGCGTCCTGGAATCTAATTTTGTCCCTGGACTAGACTATTTACACTTTGAGCTACTCGATACTGCGATTTCAAAATGGCGAGTTAATGCATAGATTTTACTTCGGACGCGGTTGTCTATATTGAATTAGCTACAGACGTACTTCTATACAAATTTAAGCCATTGAAATCGAATTATACTAACTTCATTTCTGTATTTGAATAGCGGAATTCAGATTATCATGTATACTACTTTTATTAAAAAATATTTTTTTAACTAAATCAATTATAGTTAAGTATCGGAAAATAGCGAAACTCTTTTAAAGTTGGTATAAGAAAGTCCTATTCAAAAATAACGTCATTATACCTAACAGGCACTTCACCCACATCCCAGACCCAATATCGAACCCGGTCCTATCTCAAAATCTAATTTCCTTTGGAGACAAAAAGACATATCCTTAGCCATAAGGAACGCATATACCTACATGTATATTTCGTTTATAGCAAAATAGGACCCCTTGCTTGCGTTTCACATAAAATGCGTACGAAGCTTGAGAACGGAACATTCCGGTACGTAAAATAGCAAACAAAACAATAAATAAAACAATTTACGAGCACTAATAACGGTCGCGTTCGTTTTTCTCTTTTTTCGAGAGCGTAGCGTAGACAATGCGCGGATCCCACGGATAGGGGACAGATTAAACAATTAATATTGTATTCGCTCCATCACTGCCCTATACAGTCGGTTGCTCTTTGTAACGCCATTGGAATAAATCGGTTACGACTTACGACACTTATTTTTAATGAATACGCCAAAAATAGCAAAGGTTAAGGATGTTGAAGTTTTTGTATCTTAATCGTCAAAGGAGCTCGTGGGTCGCCTAATGGTAAGCTCTTCCACCGCCCATGTACATATACAGAGGCGTTAATGGAAAAATGTTCAAATGCATATCAAATCCGTATCAATTTAGCTCATTATAGGCTACACGTGAACCGTCTTATAACAGCTTAATAATACAAAGTTCGCAACCCAATGTAACCTATTTTCGAGTAACGGTACACGTTTCAACCCACACCATCTGGCAACAAAAGGCGAAGTACTAATCGATTGTTCTCTTTAAATACACACTTAATAAGCTGCGAATTACCGGCTTTTATTAAAAAGCGTAATCAAGGGTGCTAGGAACGTGAATCACCCAGGGCGATCGTGGATTAAAGGATACGAAGGTATTTTACGTGGAAGGCAAGGAGATTAGCATATTAAGCACGCCACCGAGCTTCCTGTATCAGAAACAGGTTCAGCTACGTGGGTGGAAATACACTTTGGGTCGTGACTTATAATGCTAAGCCTGCTCTCCGTGTACTCGTAATATTGTTCGTTGTTTAATGAATAACTATAATTTGGTATTGGGCATCGCGCCGAATGTACACGGTTTGGATTTCATTAATTTCTCCCCCTTGACCAATGACGCATTTCGGACCGTAAGAGTATTTGCTTTTGTTAATAATCCCGAAAATTGTGGCACCCTCATAAAGTAATATGACGTTTATTAGAATGTCAATAATTATAATTAATTTTACCAAATTCAACTTTTTTTCATAACTTGAGTTTATGAAAAATTAGAGCCATAATGGTAGTGAGTCTTTAAGACTGCCTTAAATAATAATCAGTTACCCTCATAAATCCATAAGATAAGCGGTACTCTCATATGCCAGCGTATAAAACGTAAAAACAAACTGCACCTTCATTACGCCTACATGGGCTTGAACTATTACGGCCATAGCAAACAAAGGGGAAATTTCCAGAGCTCAATAAAGTATTTCTATTAATAGTGGGCCTAATATTAGTAACTGAAATACAAACAAGGGATCAATGCAGCTTATACCTGCATTACCCGCTCATTGTGACCATATTGCAACAATTATGTAGCAGTACAAGTACCACAAGTACTTAATAATAAAGCGTGACTATTGCAATAGAACTTGCAAATTTAGAGCCTCCAGTGTATACGCATTTTGAGATAACGCGGTGAACAGGGCTATAAATAACTGAGGTAAGTTAAAGCGGGATATAACTGCATTACTTGAGCTTAAAGAGATAGCAATAGTTAATTCCCCAGGATCATGTACAATGCAGAGATCTAAGAGAATTATTTGAGCTTCAGAAATCTAATGAAGCCAGCTATAATAACGATTGTTTGTGATATGAAGGTGCGATATGTATGGTCGATTATTACGAATGTAACTCTTTATTATGTATGTTAAGATTGATCGAATTTTACTATCTGCAACAGTAGGTACTCCAATTAACTATTAGAATGGTCTAAACATTGGTTTTATTTAAATGCTTACTGGCAACAAAAACGACATGCAGTATATTAACGATGTTCAATTACCGCCGCCTGCACAATTTATAGCTTGAAGATGGCTGGGCTGTAAACAGAGGCTCTGTTATAGGGCCACTACTCTAGAGTTTTAAAGTATAAAGAAACTTTACTATGAGGAACAGAGAAACAGTGGATCAACCTGAGTTATTATTACTTCAGCCTAATACAATATTCCAAAAAACCTCGTTCTATTTGTTCTTACCAATTATTTAAGAATTATTTTTATATTTGCTAAAAAGATAATAAAAACAAGAATATTAGAAAAATGTAAATAAAATTAATGGAAACAAATAATAAAAGGCTATCCATTTATTACGGAAAACAAAATGGAATTGCGGAATAGAATCCCTCATCCATTACTTAGGCTTAAGGTCTTCTAAGCCCCTATTTTTTCAATTGAAAAACAAAAGGTACTAATAAAAATTGCAAAAAGGTATCCTTTTCTATTTTTTCACAAAGTCAATTATAATAGATGTTCAAAACAAGTTAAAATTTTATGTTTTTTTTATTTAAAAAAAAGCACATTGGTGCATTTACAAGCGTGACAACCCTGACTTACTCAGGTACCGATTCGAGCTACTCGTTCAAAGATACCGGTTTCCATGAACCCTTTAAATTCTTTATTTATATGAGAAACGGATCAACTTTATATACTAGGTACAGTTATGAAAAATAAATTAACATGAGGTAAAGGACGCTCAACGAATGGAACGTTAATGTTCTTTCCACTAGAGATACAAATATGTTGTAAATAAACGTTTTAATATATTATGTTTAAAAGATATAAAACTGATATTCATGTAGTTTGTAGGTTTGGTATTTAACTATTCATATGCCAGGAACAAGTTGATTAATTGTTAATAGATTTTTTCGTAAATCCTTTCATATCCTTCTTTACTACAATTTTTCCTTTTATAATAAACAAAGTTTTATTCTTCAAATAATTGTCAATCAAACCTATTAAAAGATAAATATCAAATTGAACTTCCATGTCGTACTTTGATAACATTTATCTAACAAGTCTAGCATTATAAGATTTATCAAATAAATTGCAATACCGTATACAGGGTGTCCCACTATTGGTATACTAAGCGCGAAGGGCCTTGTAGTTTTGCATACACTGATCACGTAAAAAATACTTAAACAACAAAATTACGTCAAAAATTTTTTGCTAAATTTTTCCTGAAAATCCATGTTTTCTTCTCTAGCTTCATGCAGCCGGCATATACCGCTTCTCTAATGTGAGCATATTGTCTATGAAAACATAATCTTAAACGATAGCTCACGTGCTGGTGGCAAAGTTGGGCGGGTTGCTTGTTATGGGTGTACACATAGAGTTTTAAGAATTCATCTATTTGAAAAAAAAATGCGTCTGGAATTTTATAAGTATTTTTTACGTACTCAGCGTATGCAAAACTATAACCTCCATTGAGCTTAGTATACCAACAGTGGGACACCCTGTATAATTGTCTTGTCTAATGACAACTAACTTTCACAAGTTGTGGGAACATTTTACATTGTAATTGAGACATTATTTCACTGTACACATGGAACAATAAGTAACCTTAAATTACCAATTTGTATAAGCATAAATTATACGATTTGTACAAATTGCTTTGTCACAAACGTAATAATCACAGTTATTATTTCTTGTACACATGATATGTAACGGATTATACAGGGTTACAGGAAAAGTCGATGTAGATCCGTTAAGGTCACGTAGTACACATCATTTCTGAATGATTTCACTATGGAACCCCCCATCCTAAACTTAACCGTTTTCGAGATATTCGAGTTTTAATTTTTTTTATGAAAATGCCCAATTTTTCGGCTATTCAATTGAATATTTTGAATTTTTTTGACTCTTATGATTATTTTTTTGGTTTTTTACATGAAGAATGAGATGCTTAATTACCTCAATGACTAAAATTGCACGTAAGTTAACTAAATAGGTCATTGTAGACGATCGAAACTTAAGAAAATAAGTACAAATTATAAAAAAATATTTTTCTTTTCTGGATATCTCAAAAAATTATTATGGCACTTGCTCTGCAGATGTGCTTAAAAACATCTACATTTTATCAGCTATCCAACGAGGTATAACACTCTAGGGTATTTATTAACCTCAAAGGTGAAACTTAGTTTCTAAGGCTACATGGCAGTCAGAATAAATAGCCCTTATTTAATCTAATTAATTTGACTTAAGTTCAGCATCATCATTTCAGCCTACTGGCTTCCACTATTGAACATAGGCCTCCCTCGGCTAGGTACAACCTTCATGCATCCATCGATATCCCGCTATCCTGACCTAGGAGATCATTCAGTTTTATAGCATTTTTTTTGTTCACATCGTCGATCGTAAAAATAATGACCGTACGCCAACTATTACTTGAGCGTAAGTGACTAGTTACTGGCTATTGTTTGGAAAATAACGTAATCGGTGCGTTGCTAACGCTAGTTGGCATACAAAGTCACTCACGCTCAACTCATAGTTGGCGTACAGATCGTCGGTGATTGTAGTAAGCTAAATGAAACAATAAATCAGTTCAAAATAACATTTATTCACCTAATGTTTTTGAATAAAATTTTATAGTTCATGTTTTTATTGTCCACCTCTATTTCGCACACATTTTCTCATTTTTTCACGTAGTCCACTTTTCACTACACCATGTGGTTAATGTTCTTCTTATGTCGTTAGCAGCATTAATTATCCTTTCTTTGTGAACTTCCACTGACGATACGGGGTTGGGCTCACTGTAAACGAGGCTCTTCATGTGCCCCCATACATAAAAATCAATGGGGGTCAGGTCGGGACATCTGGGTGGCCAGGGTAAAGGCCCACCTCGTCCAATCCATTTGTTAGGATAGTTAGTGTCCAACCATTCCCTAACGCTTCTTCTGAAATGAGCAGGGCAGCCATCATGTTGAAACCACATGTCCCGCAGTAATTGTAATGGGAGATCTTTAGTAGGTCACCTAAGTCACACACATAAGTCGTGTGGGAATCCGAAAGCACAATAATTCGCATCTACCATGGACGAATCGCATGAGCAGACTAAAATGGATGGCAAGCAAACAAACGACCAAATACAAAACAATGGGCATGTTGTATCCCCAAACTTGTTTTTGCACATTATTTTTCTCACTCTCATCTGCATAAATCGTAAGTTGTCTCGCTCACACGCACCGGATTAACTTGAAGGACAATAGCCGAGGGACCCGTTAGACCTACTACCTGAACCTTTTCAACTATGTTTTTTTCTATGAGTTTAAATACAACCCTAGGTTGTTATACCTCGTTGGATAGCTGATAAAATGTAGATGTTTTTAAGCACATCTGCAGAGCAAGTGCCATAATAATTTTTTGAGATATCCAGAAAAGAAAAATATTTTTTTATAATTTGTACTTATTTTCTTAAGTTTCGATCGTCTACAATGACCTATTTAGTTAACTTACGTGCAATTTTAGTCATTGAGGTAATTAAGCATCTCATTCTTCATGTAAAAAACCAAAACAATAATCATAAGAGTCAAAAAAATTCAAAATATTCAATTGAATAGCCGAAAAATTGGGCATTTTCATAAAAAAAATTAAAACTCGAATATCTCGAAAACGGTTAAGTTTAGGATGGGGGGTTCCCTAGTGAAATCATTCAGAAATGATGTGTACTACATGCCCTTAACGGATCTACATCGACTTTTCCTGTAACCCTGTATATGTGTAAAAGAAGATCTCATAAATAAATTAAATAATATTAATTCATATAGAAATCTGTCCTAATTATTATATTTCATAAAAAAGCATACTCCCGGAATACGTAAATTTGTATATTCATAAGTTTGGTATAACTCAATCGCTGTTCCAAGTTTAATTAACTTCGTATTTCAAATACAATGTGACTTGTGAAATATTCTTTGTTATAAATGACGTCGTTGGTTATAAAAGAAATTAGCCAGCACTTGAGTCCCGTTGTAATTTCGCAATAAAAGTAAGTCCTTCAATTTCATCCTAATTTCCTCATAAAATTTAGCAAAAAAATAAAAAGTTTTGGCACGCGCTCCTGCCTCTGATCACGTTGTTCCGATCACGTGGCGACAGAATAACGTCAGAAGTGTCCGTGGTTAGCCCATACCTCCTGTATTGAAATTCAAATTTAAGACAAAGTTTTTAAAAACATTTTGCAAACAACTTTCGGTTACATTTACGCAATTGTGAATTCATTTTTAAAGTTTTTTTTTACTTTTTTTTTTAAGGGACGATAGGGTAACGCTTACCACGATCTCGCCTGATAGTATGCTAAGAGGTGGCCTAAGATGGGCTTCCCTATAAGGTACCTGTTCTTGAATCATTATCATTATCAAACAGATTCGTCAAAAATCACGTTCGAACTTCTAAGAGTATAATATTTCACTAGTCAAGCTATATATTTATTATTAATGTTTTTATTGACCAACTTAAATTTATCACGTAATTATATTGATGCATAAACAAAAAAATCTGACTAATAATAATAATAAATTATTTGCAATACAATGTATTTGTACGTGACATATATTATTCAAGGCGAGATTAATATTGCAGGTAAAGTCACGTATCAAGAGTAGATATGAGACACATGTTAATATTGATGCTGATCATCTAATATAAATATTAATAATATATCATTGATACGTCATGGAAATAATATTGTTTATTAAATCTGAATTAAAATACTTGTAAGTATAAAAATGTGGTAGTTTCTGTATTTAAATTAATAAAATATGATAGCCATTTTTCTCTTCTACTAAAGGTTTCCATTTCAAAACTTGAAACCATTCCTTTTATTTCACATCATAAATTAAAAGGTAGGCGACAAAACCTTTTTACATAGAAATTACGAGGAAGGATCATTTGAATTTATAATAACGAAATAACACGGTCAATGGCTATTTCCCTTTTATCTACGTTTTGCTTTATTATTTTATTCACTATTAAATTAAATTGAATTGGAAAATAAAATTATAGGAGAGAAATGAGGGAAATGGTCGTGGTGAATTGTTAAGTACCTAGGGAATATCCAGGTGCCGTTATTGCAATGTTTTTAGATTATCGATTTTGGTAACTTTTCAGGCCATGGTGTATCAATTCATCTGTATAAAGAATATATAGTATTGAAACTCGTAGTCGAGAGAAAACAATACTGCATCTCTTCTGACCGGTCTTAGAGGATTTTCTACCTAAACAAATATGAAACTATAAAAAATGCTATTTCCGTGTGTGCCCTAGTCCTTATCTTGAAGATTAACTAGCAACGGAAACAACAAAAAGGATTAAAATTCCAACAAAATTAAGCAATACTTAATGGCATGACGTGTTCCTTTGTCTGTACGTTGGAAGAATTCTTTATCACCTTGTACTAAATCCTCTAATATTTCCTAAGAAGGGTAGAAATATTTAAATCCTATTGCTTCTTTAATAACATAAACTGACTCTAACTAGGTTACTTGCATATTATACAATTGCAGTTAAAAGTAGGTTGAGATGAGAACAAGTAGAGTGCTCGGTTAGCACGCCCCGGTTAAAGGGATGAAAAACATCTAATGCTCACCGCCAATTATATTTTTCTAGCCTAGTTAACTGCGAAAATTAGCTGTTAAGCCTTTACGTACTAATGAGTGCTATTTAGATTTAAAAGTACTACTGCTGTTCATTGACCACTTGACAGAAGGGTATATTATTTCACAAATTAAGTGAAATTATGTGTGAAACTATGTTCTACCCAAGCTTGGCTATAGAATGTTCCTAAATTTCTGAGAGTTTAAAATCCGAAAAACGCAAACATCACTGTTAAATGTTAATTACTCGATACCTTCAGATTTCGCATTCATACAGCATACTTTGTCTTTACCTAACTTATATACATTGAATTAAACAAAAATAAAAATAAGTAGGCACATTGTTACTACCAATGCTGTCTCTTATAATAAACATAATCATAAAATCATATTGCGGTATTTCTGTATGCATATATAGAACTTGCATTTATTCTCATTATTTTGTCGACCGTAGTATG
>CAJQZM010037259.1:0-75070 GCA_907164665.1 Colias nastes | reverse complement strand
CATATCATGTTATAGGTACAAGTGACAAATTAAACTAAAAATCATTAACTGTTCTTGTGGTATACCGTAAAAGTTATAAGCTGTAAGTTTAGCCCGAATAAAACCCGACTCATATTACAATTCCTTTCGAAGTTATCGATCTGTTTACTGCTAAGGTTTACTGCAAGCGTTTTCAATTTACTCTGGGGATGCATATTTTCCGCTGAATAGAGCCGACCTAAATCCAAGTGAAAAACAAGTGATTAATAAAATCCCTGGGAATATTGTAAACTGGTATTACGTAGAGCAGATTAATGAAATTGAATCTATCAGCTTCTAATATTTTCCCGTTATTTCTCATATCTTTAGCAACCTGATTAATGTATCGATCCGGAAGTACTTTACTGTCTTCATATTACAGAATTAATAATTCAGTTATATTTCAGGGTACAAGGGTCGGGTTAATTTTGAAGGCAACTTCGCCTACACAAGCTATTTATTGACCTGTAGATGTTATTATTGGTTTGTACAACGAGAAATTCAGCAACCCATACTAATATTTTTTATTGAAGTATAAATACCGCAAAATATAAATCCCGCTATCAATTATTTGTCGAAATAATAACAAAAATAGTGAGGTAAAGTAACGAATGTTTTAATAGTGATGATACTCAATTAATTCATAAATACAAAATTAACGTAACAAACCCTTCAATTTAATGCATAAGTATGGATTAATAACACAAGTGCACCCCACGGCCCCATTTTAAAATATACCGCTTTTTTTAAATATCTAGTAGGTCAGAGATTTGCGCTTTATTATTTCACATCTATTTAGCGAAATTAAAATAATATAACCGAAATAACCAGCACAACTAACTACGAGTGCGATTTCAAAGTAAAAACCGATTTTAACGGTCCTCGATTAATATTAATCATAAAATAACGGTACTTTACTAATGTTACGAAAATGTTTCTCAAATTGATAACATACTAAGTAT
Source organism: Colias nastes (assembly GCA_907164665.1). NCBI lineage: Eukaryota > Metazoa > Arthropoda > Insecta > Lepidoptera > Pieridae > Colias > Colias nastes. The sequence continues at coordinate 74,090 of CAJQZM010037259.1, read as the reverse complement.
TATCTAAATAAGGCTTTCTGTTGTTATGACTTGCGAGACGTACTTAATTCAATTCATTATGAAGAATATCAAAATATGTCTTAAATATAATATTAAATCTGGATAATAATAGTGAAAGTACCTAGCTTACTTAATTAATTATTAAAAGCATTTTTCTATTGTCCGCAATATTATCCTCCAAATATACAAAACATAAATTAAACAAGTGAAAGTCAGAAAAGATAATCCCGCTATCAATCCTTTGTATCCTTTATAAAGATTACCCAAAGCAGTTACCCAAAAAAGAGCGCCAAAACATTGTCATACAGATAACATCCAAAAGCAACCGTCTCAAGTAGACAATAAACTAAGGCTACGTTCACAAGTATAGCGATAGGCGGCTGCTACCTATTGTTCTATTCGTATGTATAATCCGCCGTCGCTACCGCTCGATTCGTGAACCAGCAAAGATGGCGGCATGGAAACAGACGGGCATATACCCCGGCTGGGTATGTATGTCCCGGGACCCGGGGTGTGCCCGCAGGATCGATCCCCGGGGCGCGCAGGCGCGCGGCGCCGTCCGGGTCGTAGCACTCGCGGTTACCGACCTATGGCCCCGCCCATATAAATTTACAGTTTACACTTAATGTACTATTTAATAGGCTCAATTAATTGGTTCAAGCCTGACATGTGCGTCGTGCTGCACTCAGCTAAGCTCACAATCGTATAAACTTTGATGCGTTTACTCTTTTCTATGCGACAGCTTTCGAATAAAGTTGGGTACTGAATGGTTATGAGTTAAGGCATTAGGCGTTTAATTTCAATGGACCCTTCTATCTCAATAACGACCCTAGCTCGCTTTGGCACGCACTGATCCACGGGACTGATCTAATGGCCACTTGTCGAGCTCTTCGCTCGAGAAGTTCATTCAATCATACTAAATTAGGGCTAACCAGAATACCAACGCGAGATTATAGATTATAGACACTAAGTACGATTGCGTAAATAAGAAACTATCTAGTAATCTGAATTTTCTATAACCACATAATATGAAAAAGCTATTTTCATTTCTTAAGTATGAAAACGTAGTAAACAGATTTTAATTAAAAAGTAACATCGAAGTATTTTTCCTCCACTATAAAATTTTCTATTCAATTTCTTGCTTTTAAAAATCGAGTAATTACTTAGCAACGTTCGCCAATGTTATTAATTTTTCATCAAGTTTTCAAAGCGTTCAGGTTCCTGCGAAGTAGATTGAATTTACTCTAACTAAATAATTACAATTTCCACCTATAGAACCGTGTAATTAATTCCCGTTAAGCGTTAGTGACAGCTTCTCAATCAGGTCATTATCTGCCAGCGCCAGATTTCTGCATGCACAATTTTGAACAATGCTATAATCCCGTAAGCCTATAATTACGGAGCGACCTAGCTAGCTAGATTCAAATCTCGACCTGCTTACTGTGATATGCGGAGTAATTTAACTTGGCTTGCTTCACTAAAACTGGAAGCTGGAAATTTTATTTACTCCTGAGAACCTGACATGCCACAATTACTTCTTCTAATGTCACGTATGTAATGACACAACTTTATAGACGCAAATACATATATTTTATAGAGTTATATTTAGAAGGTAAATGGCTCATTACCGTAAAAGCCTTCTCCGCGTTTATTCATGGCAATTTATAAATAACATTTTCCCCAATTCATAAATCATACAAATTCTTTTGATCTGAGGAAGTGGTTGACAAATTCGCTTTCCAGTTGCGAGTATCAAGAATATTTCTTGTAAATTTTATTTGTTCATATCTATACTAAAGCTTCTTAAATTTTTAGTCTTTCTGAGTTCTTTGCCAGACAATATCTTTTACTTGAACCATGTCACTATTATATTAACTATTGTTTGATATGAATGTGTTGTATGATTGACATCCGAATCCAACCCCTTCAAAGTAATACGATTTCGTCCAATTTTCTTTTTCGTACGACGTATAACGGAATATGTCGTATATTCCTAAGTCATACAATACTATCCCCTAAACGCATGACGCGACAGAAACTACCACTTTGTCCTAACAAATGACATTCATAACAAACCGCTACAAGCGTTCACTAATGTTATAAAAGCATAACAAATTGCATGCTATGATAATCACGTTTCATTTCACGGGGTACTTTCGACCGACCGGCGCCGACATGTCACTTTCCCCGCCTAACAGTCTACGTGACAGTGCCGTAAATGTGCCCCCCTGGGCCCTGAAGGGTAAAGGGTACGTATGGGGCCCTTAACAATATAAGGAGCTAATGCATGTGTCAAATGCTTCAAAGTCCGAGTGCAGTTTCTGTATAATAGGTAATTATGACATTCCATGGCATAAGCTTTCATTGTTATAGAATAATGGAACAAACACTGTTCATGGCCGAGATAGTATCAAGTTCATATTGCATTATAAAAGGGTATATAACAAACTAATGCGACACTAATGCGTAGGAACTCGCGTATCTTGTCATTTTCTTTTTGTGATGAAATAGCTGGTGTTTGGTTGCTGATTTGTAAAGTAGAGAAAATAGCTCAAACAGCTCGTTACAATTCTTGGCAGTTATAATTTTTCAAAGTGAAATTTTAAAATTAGTACCTGCATTTTCTTTCAGGGAAATCTCTCTATAATTTATTTCTATACAATCCTAACAAGCTACAATGAATCGCAGCAGGGTACATGCTACAGCTAGTAAACAAAATGCTTTATTACCCTTCTGAATCAAATGCAATCATGAGAAAATTGCAAGCTGACATTGAAATCAAACTATCAATTGATTTAGTTACTTGATGCTCTCGGCCATAAATCAACTCGCAACATGGGGGATCTTATAAAACTTCTATTATGTCCTTCCCTACAGATCGAGACATTTCTTTGCTTAAGGGATAAACTCACAACCCTCATATTTTTTTTGTAACGTGATCTTTTCCGCTTTAATGTATTTCATTCACGGAGAAATATTTCTACAAATGTGGTGCGGTACACTTTTTGCGGTTTATTTATCGATATTAACGACTCCCAACGTGCTTTTGGTCTCATCTTTCATATTATTTGTGCCAATCAATGTAGAGATTTACCATCATTACTTTTTATAACCCTCACACAAAATACATAAAGTCATTCACAATATCAGGCGTACATTATAATCATTTAATACTGTTACCATGAACGAAAACAAAACCAAACAACCCGCATTTCGAATAACACAATAATAACCCACTGAATGAATTCTAAAATTATTACGGCTTCTAAATAAACTCCATATTTACATCCTTATCATGCTTTATATCTATATAAGTTCGACCATCGACCTCACAATCAAACGGGCTGTACGTCCCGCATCATGGTAATTACTCGCTTCAAACAGTACCAATGTTAATTTTAATGTGTAAACATTGTATCAATGTACTGTTATATTTAGAGAGTTTCGGGGAACACTTATCGTTCTTGCTATTTTGAAATTGTTTGTATTAAATTTAATTAGAGGAGGCATGTGCTAATGGCTACTAATAAATTAGTCTAATCATCGCATAAACAAAGAATATATTATGCAAAGTATGTGCCAACTACTCATTCATGTCAAAGGGATCTTTTTGTGGCCATGAATATTTAAATGTAATGGCTCGTTATTAATTTAGAAGCACGTAATTTATTTCATTTGTTTGTTAAACAACCTTTATGCGCAGGATCATATGCATATAGTATTATGTAGATAGCTTTTATTAACACGATTGTTTGTCTTCAATGAAAGAATGTTACCTCGGTATTAAAGTGGGCACCATAATAGGCGTTAAACTATTGTCTAGTACTCAAGTAGAACATGAGCGATCAGCCCACACGAAGAATTCCTTCACAAATTGTAATGCCGTTTATATGTATGTATTTACTATTTAGTATTTACGAGGAAACCGTGATAAAGGTTTAACAACCTGTGACATGCGTGTTTTATATTTTTATCCTCTTAGCTTTGTCGATCGCATTAGTTGCTTGTTTTTGCTAAGTTGAACTTGTCACTTGTGTTACGTATACGTTTTTTCTGAAGCAAAAATCGTGAAGGACTTAAGATATAGATTATAACTATGATTGAATTAATCAATGTCGAATAATTTTATAAGTAGGAACTCAGACGCGAAACAAATAAATCACGAAGCGATGTACTGATAAAGGCGTACATTATAATCGTAGATAAAAACTAAACTTTTAATATTACAGGCTATCGAACTAGCCAAGGAGCTTTAATACAAAAAAATAATAACCATTAAATTAGACCTCCATGTTGTATGACTGCGTATACGAAGCAAGGACCAAGATAGAATACCGGACTTGCTTATCTTATCCCAGGGAAACATGTAAATTTTAAGTTTCATCTAGTGATAAATACTGCAAACTAGGTAGGTACATCAAAATTTACATGACAGTTGAATGTAAGCAAAAATGAATCACAACGAAATATAATTGCACCGAAATTATAAAATATTCCTATGTATTATTATAAAATATTAAAAAAATAAGCTAATCAAGAACGTGAAAATTTTCAGCCTATACAGTCAATAATACATCAAAATTTACATGTCAGTTGAATGTATACAAAAACAATACAACAGCCAGTGGAATCGTACCAAACAAAACAACTCCATTTCAGCAGCATTGGGGGCAGGTGGCCAATAAAGCATATCACAGTGAACAAATTGCTCCCAACGACGACAAGTGGTTCAAACAGGAAACATTGACAGGTACCGCACGGCTACGCGCGGAAATTGACAGGAAAGTCTGCCATTTCCTCGATCCACAACCATATCACTACATATAAACTATACATACACTAGCATAAAACAAAGTCGCTTTCTCTATCGGTCCCTATATCCCTAAGTATGCTTAAATGTTGAAAACTACGCAACAGATTTTGATGCGTGAGTAAGGCGACGATTTCAGTATATTTTAATCTTGCCAAAGAAGTTTCACTTCCGACACGTGTGCTCGACACACACGCTCTTTTTAATAGATAGAGTGATTCAAGAAAGTTTTAGTATATAAATTATTAGGTTTTAGATAAAGTGAAGCCGCGGGCGGAAAGCTAGTTGTGAATATACCACAGATCGCATTGTCAATCCATACTTTCTATATCTTTATTTCTTGTGGTTTCATCACGAGTAATGTATTCGTAATCGGTAACAATTTCTACACTTATACGCTCAACTGGATAAGGAAGTTATTGTTGTCGCTAATGTATGAGATAGGTGTGCTTTTAGTGACAGGAATGAATAGGGATTAAAAAATATTAATAACAATTGAACCATTTAAGCCCTTATAAAAAGTAATAGGGATTTTTTGTTCTTTTATAAATACAAATGGGGAGTAAGGGGAGTAAGGGGAGAACGGAAATAACACCTGAACCCGGCCCAATAGTCAACCTCACCTGCACGCGTCGGCAGTTCAACATGAAAGGCTGGCGGCGGCGCCCACGGGACGTCGCGGTGCTCCCTGCTAGACAACAGACGAGGCTCTGGCGACCGAGCAATGGCGGTATAACCATACTACCAGTCAGGCAACTGACTGAAGAGGCCGCAGCGACCTTGAAGTCTAAATAACTTCTAAAATGTCTGGGGCAGAAGGCAACGGGAAACCACTGCTTCTATCTTCCCAAGAGAGTCAGCATGAAAGGTCCAAGAACAGGAAATAACATGTCTGGCGACCCGGCTGACCCCCGGCGCCATCTTCCCGGGAGAGGTGGTGTGAAATATGCTACCGGCCATGCGTTTGTTACTCGTCAGGCGCCGCATGGAAATTCAGCTACTGACGAAATGAATACACGAAAGTCACTCCGAGTACCTCACCGCATTGGAACGTGGAATGTACGCGGCCTAAACCAGCCAGGAAAACTCCAAATCGTGGAAAATGAAATGGAAAGGAAAAACGTTCAGCTGCTAGGAAAGAGCGAAACACATTGGAACGGACAGGGTCATTTTACATCTGATCTAGGAAACGCCGTGTATTTTTCGGGACCCGAACAAGGTAGCAGCAGAGGAGTGGCTTTCATCGTGCCCCAATCTCTAAACAAGTGTGTCTTAGGTTATGAGCCAGTCAGCGATCGGATATTAACACTCAAAATTAACGCGATACCATGCAAACTCAACATCATCCAAGTATATGCCCCTACAGCACAATCGACTGAAGAGGAGGTAGAAGACTTCTACGATACGCTGACTGCGACACTAAAAAAACAACCAAAACGAGAAATCAGTATTATAGTCGGGGACTTCAATGCCAAAGTTGGGGACACAACAGCTAATGATCACCTTAGTCGCGTAATGGGCAAACACGGCATCGGGGAACGCAATGACAGAGGCGAGCGTCTGATACAGTTCTGCTGTGAAGAGAATCTCACTATCACTAACACCTGCTTCAAACATCATGTCCGTAGATTATACACCTGGATATCTCCTGGAGATAGATGTAGAAATCAAATAGACTACATATTAATAGGGACGCGGTGGAGAAGCTCAGTGACAAACGCAATAACTGCCCCCGGTGCTGACTGCGGCTCTGATCACCAACTTCTTGTAGCAACAATCAAAGTGCGACTGAAAAGGATACAAAGGCATAAAGTAGCTCCGAATATCCAACGTCTAGACATCAATGGCTTTAAAGACTGTTTTGAGCAGAAAATGGGGGACCTACCTAAAGACATCGCAGACAGCGACACCCAATGGCAGTATCTCAAAAGAATGATAGAAGAAACAGCTAGGGATAACAGAGTGGCGAAACCCATTATGAAACAATTCATAACACCAGAGACAGCTTTAGTTATTCAGGAGAGACGTGATCTTAAGGAGAACGGTATACGCTCAACTGAAGATCTGCAGCGATACGCAGAACTGAACCGTCAAGTTCAACGTCACTGCCGGAAAGACTACGAGAACCACCTTAATGAAATCTGTCTCGAAATTGAACAACACGCGATGAATAACGAATCCAGATATCTTTTCCAGAAAATAAAAGACCTAACTGGATCGCGTAAGCCAAAAGTCTGTGCCATTGAAGACAAAGACGGGAGACTACTCACAAATTTGGACGAAGTGTTGGAACGCTGGAGAAACTACTGCGCAGAGTTATACACGGGAGAGTCCAATAACGTCAATATTACATGGTCGGAAGAAGAACCTGATATCTTACCATCCGAAATTGAGCATGCCATCAAAGCTCTTAAGTGTAAGAAGTCACCAGGCAAGGATGCCATAACAGCCGAAATACTTCAAAATTTAGGTCAACGAGGTACGCATGCGATAACTGAAATTTGTAATACCATCTGGAAGACTGGAAGGTGGCCAAAAGACTGGACAGAATCGGTGTTCATACCTTTACATAAAAAAGGTTCTTCAAAAGATTGTGGTAATTACAGGACCATTGCGTTGATATCTCATGCGAGTAAGATCCTCCTCCATGTAATTAACCGACGCCTAAACTACTTTTTAAGTCGCCAAATACCCGAAGAACAGGCTGGATTTGTGAAAGGTAGAGGAACACGGGAGCAGATACTTAACGTTCGCCAAATTATTGAGAAGAGTAGAGAATTCAACAGCCCTGTGGTCCTCTGCTTTATTGACTACACAAAAGCCTTCGATTGCGTCCAATGGGACAAACTTTGGAGTGTGCTACTTGAAATGGGAACTCCAGAACACCTCGTTGCCCTTATTCAGAATCTGTACACTGAAAACCGCTCTTTCATCCGGATTGGTACGGAATGTTCCAGTATGTTCCAAACAAAAAAAGGCGTGAGACAAGGTTGTATTTTGTCCCCAGCACTTTTTAACATATACGGAGAGTACGTTATAAGGAAAACAATCGAAAATTGGAAGAAAGGTTTTCCCATAGGTGGTAAGAGACTATCAAATCTCAGATATGCCGACGACACCATTCTTCTCGCAACATCCGCAGAAGATATGAGAGAACTGTTCCATAGGCTAGAGATAGAAAGTCAAAATATAGGGCTTACAGTAAATCGAGCGAAAACCAAGGTGATGATAGTCGATCGAGCCGGAAAGCTATCAAATACTACTCTCAACATTCCTGGCGTTGACACCGTCGATCGCTACATCTACCTGGGAGCCCAAATCTGCAATGACGGCAGCTGTGTCCCCGAAATAAAAAGGCGTATTGGGATGGCAAAAGATGCTATGACACGTCTGAACAACATTTGGAAGAAAAGAGGAATTGGTATCAGAACCAAGATGAGACTGGTACGAGCCCTTGTTTTCCCTATCTTCCTATATGGAGTTGAGACATGGACAATTCTGGCCCGAGAAAGACAAAGGATTGATGCATTCGAAATGTGGTGCTGGAGGCGAATGCTGAGAATACCTTGGACTGCGAGACGCACTAATGCATCAATCCTGACCCAGCTCCATATAAAAACCAGGTTATCCACCATATGCCAACAACGCATCTTGTCATACTTTGGCCACACGATACGCAGAGGCGATGAAAATCTGGAGAGACTGATAGTGGTTGGGAACACGGAGGGAAAAAGATCGCGTGGTCGTTCACCAACACGATGGACAGACCAAGTCAAAAACTCATCTGCCACTAATTTTTACACGGTCGTAAGAGACGCCATGGACAGAGACCGGTGGAGGCAAATCATCCGCTCCAGATGCAACCCTGATGCTGACCACGATCCTCAGACATGAGGGACCGACAAGAGAGAGAGAGAGAAATACAAATGTTGTTGAACAGAAACTGAATTGCGTTGAAGGTATCCTCAGTGTCACTATTAATATTAAAAACGATATTCGTATCGAAAGCTATACTTCAATTTTTACTAAGTTTTATAGAAGCGTTTCGAAACTATGACTAATAACCAACACAACATTGGTGAACTACTATCTCACATAACACTTAAAGATAATTAAGAACATTCCAATTGCCTTTCTTCATTGCTCAACGCACTTTGTTTCAAGATAATCTCTTGATTAGACAAAGAGCCAACTTCTTTATTTGCATGACTATTGAAAAATTAAGAAGTCTACTTACGAAAGACATTAAAGCATTCGAACATTTTTTTAACAATACGGACCAAGTCGATTAATTGCATCGATAACACGCAGAATTACTATTGTTGGCAAAGATCTATAAATAATCGATTACTTTACGGATTATAAATATCTGTGTTAGCGATATTTTTATAACTTTATTTGGTGTTTTATGTTTGCTTTTTACAAATTAACGGAAGACGAGTGTGGTGCAAACGTAATTGCAAAAGATGTTTTATAATGTTTCCGTTCATTTATCAATTATCATCAATATAAAATTCCTTTAAGTGCGATATTTAATATGTAGTTGACGCACGCTTGGAATCCCATTGTTTTATTATAAAAGTTCACACTAAAATTGTCAGTTCGCATCGTATTACTCAAATAACAAAAATATGAAGTAATAACTCTTTCCCACGGCTTTTCACATTATGCATTAGCAAATATCGTACGTCTTCAACAATTTGAAAACAAATTCCTTTATTTGGTCAGTTATTAACGTGGTAACGAAGCAGACTTTCCAAGTAAATTAGTCCGTGACGAAATTGTTCCTCTCAAATAAGTCCCTAAACCATCTGCAATCCTATACGCCCCTATCTATAAAGATAAACTTACAATAAAAAACCAAACAGCCGGCCATCTGGCTGTAGTATTTCGTGCCACCGTGTGAAAGCGGAGCCGATCATTTACCAATTCCTATACCACGTTCTAATTGTTTATTATCAAAAAAGCTCGAATAATATTCCAGACAGTAGCCTCGTGACTAAGTCTTCAATAAATTATCACGGCGCCCACACCTATTAAAGCGGGAAATCAGCCTAGATAGTCTAATAATTCCTAGGGTAGGTAGCCACTTGCATGAGCTAAAATTCCACGCGATTTAACAAATGCTTCTTGATGACCTGACTCTATAATTTGTGAGTGGCAACACTGGGAAGTTTGTGTGCTCTGCTTAATGTATTGATGGCTGGATGTTGGACAAACATTCGAAGCAAGTCGTGTTTGTTTATCTTACGATATCGTAAACGTAAGCAGTAACTTCTTTAAGCTTATCACAATTGGAACTCCGCATAACGTGTAAGCTAAATATGGATATTCTATGAATATGTAGATAAAAAGTCTCTTCAAATATAGATCGCAAACGTAAAATTGAAAAGATTTTGTGAAAATAAAATAAACGAGGATTTGTTCACAGAGAACTGGAACAATTTTTTGCGTCGAATTTAAAACAAAATCTATAAGCGCCGCGTTCAAATGTTTGAACAGCAATTGAAACTGAAACTATTCTATATGCATTCTGTACCATTCACGTGATGTAATATTATATTCTTTTCGGCAGAACATGTCGTATAAAAAAATGCAACAACCCGTAAAAGGCGTAGGTTTGTATTAAATTGCAATCTATTACATAACACCTCCTTAAATAGATACCATATAATATAAACATCTATCTATACAGCAGAAATTCAAACATTTAATTAGTTAAGTAGACTTACTAAAGCGTTTTTAAATAGAAGTAATACAGATAGAAGGAAAATTTTATCACCGATTCAAAGCAATTTCTATAGAGAAGAATTCTCACATTCCAGGGAGTAGGTATTCCCTAACCAGCAAACCAGTAAAGTCCAGTCTACGAGCGTGACTTACTATTCCATTATCTATCGTACATTTTAACACCATTAGTAATGTATTGTTTTAATCTCCACCCACAATGAGCAGCATTGTGTTTAATTAACATTAATGAGGTTATGGGCTTCGTCTAATTTACACTATGGGGATGAGTCACGATCGCTAAAGGCACTACATGCTGTGAATAGGGATGTCGATACGTTATTTATTGTGAATCATTGTTATTATTCATTGAATATAATTACGTCCTTATCAGTTTTATTGCTTCAAGAATAAATCAGAATAATGTTTGACATGTGCGTTATAATTGAGCGGGGTACCTACCTCGTGAGTCGTGAGGGTTCAAATGTGGAGTTCTCTGCTTTTATTCAGTTAAAATTATAGGCCTATAAACTAAATGTGAAATGCGTCTATGACATAACGATTATATTATTTTTATTTTATCCGGCACTCAGAAAATTAAATTTTCTTTCGAGTTTAGCCTAGTACTTTTAATGTACAAAAACTTAATAAATTGAATAATAATTAGAATTCTATGAAAAATAGATTGCGCAAAGCTCCAATTCCCTATACTTCCCATAGATAGGTGTAATAAGTAATTCTAATCCATTCTATGCATTAAAAGTTTTAAACATTCCATAGTGAAGCAACCATAACGCACGAAGCGGTTCTTAATCATTGCAAAGGAATTCAAAACAAACAGTAACTAATGGTTTTTACGTAACAACCGATACTGAGCTACGTAAATTACATTAGCACTATAAACACGTCGAACATTCGTTTGTAAGCAGAAATTACTACGAAGTAATGCGAGCTTAAAAAATGTGCGCCCTTTTTAAATGATCATATAGGTACTAGTATCCAATAACGATTTAATATGAACGTAAGGATCACCCTCGTCAGCGTATTAAAATAAAGCGTAATTTTTTTATTATAATATTCAACGCATGTTAGTTTTCGTACCAATCGGAGAAAACATTATTTAAGTATCTGTTTAAGTATTAGTAAGTTCATATGATCAAAATACATATTATATCATAGATAGGCAGTCTATTAACTGCATCTACAAATATAGCACCACTTGATTGATCGTCATTTATACTAAACTATCTAGCCTAGATAAGTTATAGGACGTTCCTGCATGACATCCCTCTTATTTTAGTGTTTGTTAAGCATCTGCATTCTTCATTATAAGTGACACTTTCCGTATGGTAATTGAATGTGAGTTGATTCAATTGATATAAGCTTCTATTTGTAGTTAAATATAAATCACACATCCTTTACAATAATACATTTTAACAAAATTCTCAAACGTCTAAAGGGAAATACTATACGAGGATGTAAATTTGTAAATCGGAGTTAAATCAAAATAAAATGCGGACGACCGCGACGTCACAGATAACGACTAGTTTATACGCTTATCTTGTAATATTACTCAATAACTTCATGGTAAGATTTTAACAACGCAACGCGTGAATCCTGTGATTTAGTTGCACCGGTTTCACAATACGCCATTTTGGTCGACGCTCCCAAAACTGCGAAGGCTCTTTGGACTAGAATATAAAATTATGCTATTTCATGTTAAACATTTATGTTGATCATTACAATGTATTAGGTACCTTAGCATACACGTGTACCATAGCTTGAGAATGCATAATGAGCGTTTCGATAACCAAAGCGTACGTCGCTTGTGAACAAGCAAAACGGACGACTGAAGGAAGCTTCTCGTTAAAGATTTCGTATTAACATTACTAGGTGAACATCCTGCCAATGTAGGTTATCGCTACAATGTCTAGACTTGACCGGTTGGTTTCAAAGTACTTATTTTTTACTCCCACCGGCTCGGGAAAGTGCGGTGCATACCTCGGCCGCGTGATTTCATACCTGACTGGCCAACTCGCTGGTTTCTCGCTTCAACATGCACCGATATGCGTTGATAATTCATATCCATGATTCTTGTGTTATTTATAGACTGTCTTGTCCTTAATTTCGCGAACACGTAGTCCAAATGATGGCAGTGATTTGATGGGTCCCTCTTTAAATTCGGCATGTACGCTATGACCACCTATGACATAGTGTTGAGAAGACGAATGTATTTTGTTTTGTTTAACAATAAACATAAAATAACATTTTCTTTTCTATTGCTTTTACTAAATTAATTATCCTGAATCTAAAATATTATAAGTATTCATTTAGTCGAGTGTCGGATATGTAATGACCAATTTTGTCCCATGAGAAGTATCGAGATACTTCACAATAAAAAAATGTACCAGCACGTCAACAAAATTTGGGTCAACAAAAATCCATGCACCACGTCTCATGTTGAATTCAAATAGAATTTCATTATCATTTTTGTACGGGACATAAACGGAGTTGTATGCGGAAGTCTGCATTGAGGATTGACAGGACACCTTAAACAATATACACGATAATGCAGCTGTTATTATGTGCTATGTACGAAGAATATTAATCGGACTTGTGTTCGTTTGTGTGATAGAATTTATGCCACGTGACCAGAAATTAGCGAATGCTTTATTGATGGTATAACAGGGAAAGTGATTGAAATGTATGTAGAACTTAGCTGTTTGTTGCACCATACCCGAATAATTTCCGGGTTAAATTTCTTTCCCCATTCAAATACAGCGAATATGCTAGCTATCGTTACCGAATAGAAATCAATAATTAATACGTGTACTAGGAAAGTAATCAACCATTTCATATCTAAAAATTATGTGAGAGAGACACGTTATTCACAAAAATATCCCAAAACTAAATATACATCCTGTATAGTGTGTAAAACTAATACCAATCCTAGACAAATACTTCTTATAATGGATATCAATACGTAGATATTGTATTGGAAAACACAATGAAAAGTTTTTCAAATTCCATTTATTCTTGAAGGATAATTTACGCTTCAATAACTCTCAATCGTTTAGGAATAAATGTGGTTTATTTTCAAACAATAATGTCGGTCCAATTGCACCGAAGTATTTACATTATCGAGTGTTAAACATCGATTTGTAGTTTCTCATTTCTCAAACTTAATTGTGTATTTCTAAAGATTAATTGGAAAATGTTTGATATTTCGTATGAGTTAAAATAACATTTACTTCTAAGTAAGATTACTACAAATATCATAAAACGTGATAAAAACTAGCTGAACGAGTGTATACAATATGCGTGCTAATTAATTTCAAGAAACACCAATTTCTACAATTGTTTTATTTACGTCACATATCATCAACTACACACAAACAAACTATGCTTACAAAGAGCAAAAAACGATGCGCCAGCAAAACCTATCTAGGCCTTCCGCAAACCCACATACCACCTCCAAATACGCGGAGTCAGCGTCTCAATGACCGTGCCGAATGTACGCTACCGTAGCACGATTTACATTGCTTACATTTTTATTCGTTACGTCTAGAAGTGGTTCGAATTGAACGACTGTGAAATCGAGCTTTAATTCAATTGGCACCCGGTTACGGTTCGATTTTACGCGTTTTTAAGGAATTTATTTTTTAGCTATACATGATCAAAAGCGATATTTTTTAACTACGATCTAATGTTATTAAAAGCTTTTTAAAGTAATTATGCAAAATTTCCTTTATTTTACTACCCATGTGTAATATCCACAATTTCATTGAAGATGATAACTGATAATGAAGTAGTAAAAATACCCTTGTATTATCGAAAACAATAGGATTACTGATCATCTACTTGGAACCAAAGATAAATAAAACCTTTACGAAAAAGGATTATTTTCAGCGAGACTTAAGCTACCAAAAGATTTTTCTGTAGAGAGATAATAGGGAACATTATTACCCCGGGCCATTACTCGATAATACGTTCACGAGTTCCTAACGGAATATTCTCGAAGCTATAATACCTACCAATAAGCGTATCGATAACGCCATACCATCAAAGGCGCGATGTCTGACGCCATAGCCATTGTCCCCTAATTAATTATAATCAGACTTCAGACGTTCGCGTGACTATCGTCTACTTAGGGCCAGCCCATATTCCCTGAAGTATGGCAACACGCGATTCCTGTCACTAAATTAGCCTAGTTATGGGAACTTCGCGATCATCATATCATGGTAATGTTCCCGACTTAGCATATGGTCACACCATGATCCCTTGAACAGTAGGAAGGTGATAAAATTTCATGGATATGCTAATTCAGCCAATTACTATACATATTTTTGTCAAATAAACAAAATACGACAAATACCCTTTAATTATTGTAACAGTGTTTTTGAGACATACACTCAGAACGGGGTCGCATAGGGCATTTAGAGAGACATCCTAATAATGCCACCAGACACTCAGTTCTCGAGTAATCGTTTTGCACACGACACAGCACTTATTCAGCATTTACTGTACTATTTTCCAACAGTTCTAGAACTTTCGTTTGACCGGACGAAAGTGTGCCGGAGGTGTGGACGTGCCTAGAGACGTATCCACCATTCTGAGAAAGCTTCAACCACAAAGTATCTCATGAGAAATACGACTTATACCTCGTATTGTTACTTCAAGAATTGCGCGTATATTATATTTCCATGATTTATCAGTGACTGTATCACACCGGTTGCTATATTTATTGCAGTTTTATAAATAAAAAATCGTATTTAGTTTGTGAGTTGTGCCTCGTGTTAGGCAAAGTTAAATTAGAAAACTACTAGATAGTTCTATGCTCGATTTTAAGTTTCATTTAGTTAACGGAAATTTATTCCAACTTAGACTTGTCACAGCGTAAGTTCAATGAAAAACGTTCCGCAAATTTACGAAAAATACTGGTAACATGAAAATATATCGTTGAAAACATACTCGACATAATTTATTTAGTTTACAGTTTCATTATATACAAAATAATTTGTTCCTTAGCTATCTCAAGATTGATTGTTATTTCATACAAAATACCTCATAAATCAATAAATAATTACATATTGAAATAAACAGGCCTCCGTCCGTGAACTTAAGGCGAAAGTCCTACTATTATCATTGAGCTTTTAATTATACTAGCAATAAATTGGACATAATAACAATGGTGATTTACAAGCGTGCTTTACTCGATAATGAATAAATCCCTGAAGAGGTACCATAATGTATAACAATGACGCAGAAAAACAATGAACGCATTGCTAATTGCTATGTGGTTTGAGACATACCGTGCAGTTTTTAATAAATTCATACCCACACTGCATGCCTTGTTTTCCTCTATGCACTACTTTATAACTCAGGATATTTATTTGATAAACATTTCATAGTCAACTACGTACGCTTTTTCATTATCTTTAGCAGAAATACCAACTCAATTTTTATTTTTTTCATTAATTACTTTTAATAATTAATTTCCTAATCCTTGTTTTAAATATTCTTTTTAAAGAGAAAATTTTTTAAGTCCGATTCTTTTAAAATTATTTCACGCAACATCTTTCGAGAATAATTCGATTATCCTTACAAATAATCCTGTTTCCTTAAAAAGAACGCTAACGAGTTGATCTCATATAGGACTGTTAGGTTCGTTTATATTTTTTGTTTTGTATCCGAAACTGTTTACAAAACGGTGAATTTAAAGTTTTTAACACTCGAGTCACGACAAAGGTATTATTTATCACTCTTCAGGCTGTTGTGATAAGTTAACTGTATAATTTTAAATGTTTTAAATTGAAACGCAAATAAATGGCAGAACAAAAGATGTCATATTTTGTTTTAACTCTTTTGTTTTCACAAATTAGTTAGGTCACTATTAGCATAGTTACATTAGGCAAATAATGTTAAAATTAACAAGACATGTAAGCACATACAGCCACGCTCTATAAAGCATTACACATAGAACTTGATATAAATATAATAATGAAACACGATGCTAATGAATTCTTTTAATTCAAACCCATGATGTGACATGTGGGACCCATTGAAATAATTAATGTCATAAACTACATGACACATCGTCAGCCCGCCTTTTGTAATTTTTATGAATTTTTTACCATTATAAGTTACTAGCTTACCGCCCGCGGCTTCGCCCGCTTTGTCTAAAACCTTAATATTAAAATTATATACTAAAACCTTCCTCTTGAATCACTCTATCTATTAAAAAAAACTGCATCAAAATCCGTTGCGTAGTTTTAAAGATTTAAGCATACAAAGGGACATAGGGACAGAGAAAGCGACTTTGTTTTATACTATGTAGTGATAACGATATCATCAGCATGTATGTTTTACTAACTATACTGTTAAAAGATTATAAATTATGAATCATTTTATCGAAAAAATAAAAAAAAAGTTGGTAAAACTAGTTCTTTCAAGTTATTTTTACTGTGTAAATAGATAATATTTGTCTAATTTTATAGTATTAATGATAATCTATGTCTGAGTGGCCGGAAAAAAGGCTGAGTATTTTTTTTAATAATAACTATTAATTATAATTTTGGTACCAAAAACAAAATAAAACATCAATTTGACACGAACTTTCACTCGAAAAAATGGTTCGTCCATTCAGTACATAAGTGCATACAGTATAAACAAAGCATACAATCGTATAGTACAGAGACGCTCAGTCAGACCACAAGGTTGGGACTGGGGGCAATAACCCGTCCCCTCGCCGCCGATATCGAATTGTCTCACTGTATCAAACTTGTTTGCTTCAACAGTTTACGTTATTCCACGCATTTTGTATGTATTGTTTATTGATTATTATGATGAAAGTAGTGATGGATAATTGTTATTTATTGTAGGAACGCAATACTAAAGATCGATAATTGAAACTCTTAAAATCGAACCTAAAATTACACAACGAAATTTTACTTTGTATATTATTGTTAAATAAAATGTTCGGCAATAATATTTTCAATAGAATTTGTATCAATTATAATTTTAATACTTTCAAATAGAACATGCTAGTATATTGGTATTAACACCAAATCAGAAGTTTCCAGAATGTTCTATACAGAAGGAACAAAGCCGTGGTCTCCAACTAGTCTCGTGTAGCCCGCCCGCGGGTTATGATTATGGCCGATCGCGTTTACAAAAAAATAAAAAGATTTTTTTAATAATTAACTAAAAATATCCTGTCCAGGATTTTTTCAGTCAACCCATCTTTAATAGATTTTTTAATAGACTACATTTATTATAAAATTGGTCTCATTCTATTATCACGCCGGTGAAGGTCGACCTATATTCGGATCTTAGACCATTATATTTATGGTTTTACATGATTCCGTTTCTAGGTTTTTATTTTAAATATTTAGTATGAAAGCTGTCTAACAAAAATTGGATGTGCGATAGGTTTTATATTTTAAATTTAAATTCAACGATAAATACTTCTTATCAAATATTTTAACACTTATAGAATTTGCGTTTACTGTTTGCGGAATATTATCTGCTTCAAAACTGCGGGTTTTAAACTTATTCCTTCATCGTTTGATCGTACATGTTCTTTGGACCCGTACATCCCATTTCACCATTCATTAATCTATAAAAGCCCTAAGTACGTCGAGATTCAATTGATAGCATTCAATTAGGGTGCAATGGAGCGAACCTGAACTCCAATCTATACATCATTAAGTGACAAGTGTCCGTATTATAATTTCAAATAGCAGCTTTTATGCCGACGGTTTTTAAGGGCTACTTGTCTATTTTTAAAACGCAAAAAAAGGGTTCAAAAATTGTGGGCGCCACATTTTATCACAAAGATTAGTATGAAAGTAACCCTGATTTTTTTTTTCATAATAGTGTGATCAGGAATTTGACCAACCAGTTTTAAACGCGATTTATTTAAAGCATGGCGACACTTGCTAAACTAAAAATCGTATTAAAATTATAAATCCAATTTAAACCCTTCATTTTCCTAAGATCAACTCAAGATAATACAACAATAATGTATTTTACATTTATCGACTCTACACGGCTTATTTACCTGTTTCAAACTTGTTTTTTAGATGTTCCCCAGACTGCGTAGAACCTAAGTGAACCTAAATTAGATACCAGTTTGTATCGTGGAATGCGATAAAAACTAGCCTACGGCTATTTCTGATAACCAATTATGTTTATGGTCTAAAACGGTAGAGTATTTAATTAAAATATATGCTAAGTGTGTGTGCGTTTACATGTTTTCTTTAGTATCCGTATTTTTATTATTGTATCAAAACAGAAACGACGACACATTTAAAACGAGTTAAACGCTATAACTTATAAAATTATTCAAGCATAACAAACCCGTATTCGAGTTTATTTAGTTTTAGTAGCATTGAATGGATTAGTAAAAACAAACGAAAGCAGTTTTACAGCTATTAGTTTGCGCGCGAACCGTTTCTAACAACGTTTTGTAAACACATAATTCCGATTTGTGTTGACGCGTTATACCACTTATACCGTGATAATCGTAATTAAGATGACGAAAGCCGTGAACAATTGTATCAAAAATATTTGCTTCAAAATGTGGACGAAGATTCTACCATAACACCTTTTTACCACACATTCTACCAGCAAACATACAATCAAACGTTGCAATGAAATAAAAACTTTCGTTAAATTATTAAAAAGAACCACCAGAAACAGGAGAAAATATATTAAAAATTCATATCAATACATACTTTGAATGCAAATTAGTGCGATATTCGAAAAAAACCTACTCTTTTCCACATAAAAAAGAATTTTTTTTTATATCACATCTATAATACAAAATATTCCATCTACTTTCGTTATGTATGCGATTTCGAAGCATGTTGTCTTTCAACGCGTCTTAATGTCTTCAGTCACGGCATCCGACAATTGTTTCAAGATCAGATGAAATTGAAGCCGATTACACAAACACGATGTTTACAGTAATTATTTTAAATTCCCGGTAAGTACGTAACATATTATTAAAGTAATTTACTTCTTTTTTAATATTAGTGTAACTATTTATTTTAATGATTTACGTAATCCACTCATAAAAAACCGGGATTAAATATAGAATCGGCTTTTTAAATCCATATTATATTAACCAACTCGTGATATACGCGTCATTAAAACATTGGTAATAATGTCAGTGAAATCAAGTATCAAGTAATTATAACAAAAACAAAAACCGACTGCGTGGAAAACTGTTAACTAATTTATTTCCCCGTCGAGTAAAATAATTTAAATCTAAAAGTAAGTTTCAGTCTTCAAATACATCGCCATAAATGCGTCATTATAATATCGATATAATAGTCATAAAAAATCTAGCTACAAAGCGTGCCAATGAATATAAATGTTAACTTTATTAATGTTGTTAAGTTTTATTTCCTCTTATGAGCTTTTTGTTATTATAAATTTATAAAAAAAATTCTATTTATTATAATAAACTGTTATGTTAGTAAGTTCTATTCGATATGGACAAATTAAAAAGAAAAGTGAAGCTCTCGAAAACATATATCCCTCTTTCGCGCAGTCGGGTAAAAAAGACCCCGCTCATTCGAGCCGAGCGGCCACAAAAACAAGATATTTCCCGCGGCCTCTCTCCCAGAACCCGTTTGCCCCAAATCAGTCCGCTACGAGCTTCTCATTCTTATTGTGTCAAGTTTCGACGCTCTTTTTTGTCGTTATAGGGCTTTTTATACCCAGGAATTTGGTAACAAAATGCATGCTTCGAAAAAGCAAAAAGACAAACGCGCGTTCTTACTGTAATTACTTCGGTCTTAAATTTTATATGGCTTGATATGTATATAATATTGATAACTGAGATTCCAAAAAAACATATTTTTAAATTAACTGTACGATAAGAAGGAAAGCCGCTTTATTTTATAGCGTTACTCAATAATACTTCCTTGTTACTTACGTCCTAAACATAAAAATTAATCAACTTATCCCTTTCAATCCCAAATAATAAAAAGCAAGTGTCCTACTATACTTTCTTTGTGGATGCCCACTTTCACGACTTGTTGTCGGTACCTTTTAAATACTCCGTCTCGTATCCCACGAGAATAAAAGTATTTAGAATCCCCTTAATTAAATCGTTATTATCATGTTATTGTAAAGGTAGTTGTGTCATAGAATGTAAGAAAGGTATATAGTACTATTCGTTCAACCTTCTTCTTCGCCTTTTGTTCTGTTCTTGATTCCTTGGTGCATGAACTGTCGAAATTGAATCTGGTGCTATGTTTATTGTTTGTTCGTCTGTAGATATTTGAATGGCTCTAATCGATTCATGATTAGTTGAGATGTAGGTGTTGATAGTCCTATACTTTGTGTGTTATGATTTACTGCTGTGTTTATAAATACGTTATCGCCAAGTACTTCACTTAATATGATTGATGAATGCTGGCTGCTTGTTTTTGAAGAATGCTGATGTCAATAAACGTATCTAATTTATCTATCTAAGATCTATATATATTTTATAATGTTTTTAGCTACTACCCCTGTGGCTCCTATGACAATCGGAATGACCGTTGTTTGAGTTGTGTGTGATTGTGACATCAGTTTGAACAGGCATTTCCCAAAGAATTTTAGCGGTATCATTTTCTTTTACTTGTGGTTGTGTGTTTCTTTCCACCAGAGGTTTGAATCTGCCAGTTTGTGTTTTTTAGCTACTACTATACTATCTTTCCGTATACGATTAAATCGAACTTCACTATATTTTTTATCAAGAATCATTTAACCCCCAAATTATCTAAAAACCATTACCACCAGAGTGGCTAACTGAGCTTGAACGTCAGTTAAAGCATTGCTCTGTGTAACTATCTCATTGAACACGTAACAATGAAGAGTATACAATTTTATTGATTGTTCTCAATCTAATCAAAAACTCCACCTATTACAAGAAACTGTAACTAACATAACATTGATAGTCTACATCAGTCATCCACGATTAAAGCGTGATATTCTACACTTACATATGTACGAGATACATAAACATTTGTAAAACGCATAATAATCGTATCTGAACATGAGACGTGCAGGAATTCTCATTAAGCATATATTTATTGAGGCTTGTTGGAACGCAATAATGAGCTGCGTAATCTGATCCTCGAATCTCAATTTTATCAGTAAAGTGTGATATTTCCTTTGGAAATAGGATTCTTAAGGAAAATATATTAAATACGAGATGGTATGTGCGAGACGGGAGGTATACGAGTACCATTCATACTATATAGATGCATGTATGTTGCTCTGTCTGTCTATAACGCGGCTCCGATGTAATCGATAACGCTTCTTGAGACGTAAGTAGTATAAATTGTTGAAGAGTCCAGTGACAATATAATGTTACAAAATCAGAAACTCTACTATAAAGCAGGGGGAATGGGGTTGGAAATTATTATGGGGAACGATTTTCTCGCCATAACTTTTACGTTAAAGTTAACCCGTGTGCGAACTATTCGACCTACCGAGCGTAATGAAAAGGAAAATGTAGTTACCTACCAGTAAGTTATGCGATGGTATTTATATCACTATATTACAGAAAACAGAAACCGTATCTTAGTTTTATTTCATTCGTTATAGATTTTAAATGTGTGTAGATAATCAGTTATTCGCACATAACATCGTTTATGTACATTAACAGTTCATTGGACCGTTTATACGAATTTCAAAAACAATTAAAAAAAATTAAATCGCCGAGAAACTGATTTTTGTGTGACTATGAATTATCCAAAAGTAATTAGGTAAGTACTTAAGAATATTTCTTGCAAATAGCTTAACTCCATCAAAACTTAACAACCAAATAGCGGAAAGCTTACAAAGAAAAGTTAACGAGAAAGACAAAAGCTCGACGCGACAAAGCTAAACTCCAGGGTTATAAAAATACCATGAATCGTATAAAGTTAATTGAGCTACAGCCGATTTCGCACTGAAGTCACCCTCGAGCGTGCGAGTCCCGACATAGCGCGTCCATTATAAATATTAATTGTATAATTTTTCTTCGCCGACATGCCCTTCGGCAACATCTGGCAACCACGCCTCGAGCGATAACCTTTTTTGTGCAAACACCATAACGGGAGGACGGAACGAGAATTTTTAAATAATAACAACGCAAACGGAGACGAAGTCGAAATCACTATTTCTTTTATCGTCTTAGTTTTAAACAAACATTTGAGCATGTATTTCAGAGACGATTTCTTCTACATAAATGAGAAAAGAGAAATCGTGCATAGCTTCACGCGGGATCTACTGCGATGTGGATGGATATACATATTAAATATTTATAAAGGACCGAGACAAGGGCTGGCCGATCTATATGGCGTTATCGCGTCGTCCAGACCTTTCCAGAATCGTTATTATTCTCGAAACATCTCGAAGCAGTGAATGACATTATAATTTGTATTGTCGTGTATTTGTCTCGAGGCTCCGGCTGTTATAAACAACTTATGATATGATATACCTACCTACGTAAGGATAAATATAGATTCGATACCGAAATATCCCATTGAATAAAGTATTTTTAAGCAATTTCACACGCTGGTTTCAAGGAGAGTAATTATGTATCATAGAAGCAGCTGTACTATTTTCAATTGAGAAAAAAAAAATCGTCGCAAATGAATTGTCCGTTTCAACAAGTAGGTAATAATTTTTGCTCAACTTATACATTAATAATGTTTGAAAATGATGAAGATTATTACTTGAGAATAAATCATAAAATTAAAAAATACAGATTCTTTTCTTTCAGTCTTATTGATTTTACCAATTTTATACATGAACATGTAAAAAGATACCTCTTTTAAATAAGTACCAGTTATTATAACGATGAACTATATGCCTATATCATTAATTAATTATATATAAATGTGCCGGTTATGTTAATCAAGTGTGAATATAGCATGCTTGGTCCATAATAATAAGTGATCAGTAGTAACTTAGTGTACTTGCATTCCTTTATGCATTGTATTAATATCGGTTATATATCTAGCATATTAATTAGAAAAAGTAGCTCATACACATACTAATGCAACTGTGGAATAGGTATTGATATGGTTTTGTTACTTCATAATTTATAGGTTGAAATTTAATTTTGATATTAGAAAGTTTTATGCACCAATATAATTAGATAATTTTCTTTTTAGTTTAATGTAAAAAAATTGTACAGTTTATTTATTGCTACAAACTGGGTGTATTAAAGTTTATTTTTATTAATAAGTAACATGAAGGTACCTATTACTTATTCTTTTACAAAATACTAATAGACGTACCAAAAGTACGAAATTTCTTAATTTTGAAAAAAGAAGGATTTTCTGCTATTAACTAAATAATGTAAAAGGTATATTTATGATGAATAGTTTTTATTTTCTATAAAAATGATTTTTTTATTTCCAAAGTTTGATATTTAATTTTTTTATTTTCATTTTATAAATTATACATGATGTGTGTGAAATAAATTCGCAAGGCGAAGTTCGCGGCTGCAGCGTCGTCCGTAAAATGATAAATGAAACATTTTAATAAATCTCTCAAACATTCCATAAAAATTACCAATAGATGCCAATTAATTAAACCCAGTTTACAAAACAATATATAAACTGCATGGTTCTCGTCGGTACAAAGAAAAAAATAACCACGCCCAAACTTGGAAGAAACTTTTCAAACATGGAATGTTCGATCGATACGCAAGCGGTTTCAAAAAAAATCTTTAATGCACATTCCACTTACCTCGTATTTGATGCCGGCCAAACGAAGCCATGTCTCGACTTTCAAGCAGTACGGAGAAGTAGACGGCAACAAAGGCGTTCGGGAAAATTGATATAGGTAAACGACATCTTGTTGAAAATTAGCTTTGTGAACGGTCGGCTTAGGCTGTGCCGGTTCAGCTTTCTTTTCTTCGGCTGCTTTCTCTTCTGCCTTTTCGGCAGCAGCAGCTTCTTCCTTTGTTTGGCTATTGTCAACCGGCGCGTCCTCTTTCATCTCCTTTTCCTTGGTGGTATTATCGGGAGCATTATTGATAACTTCCGTAGCCATTCTGATTTTTTTATGCACAAGTTTAATATATCAAATTTAATAACACACGACAACGCTTCAGCGAGTGTCTTTTGTTTCTGTAATATGGCTGAGTCCCGTTTAAACAAGGCGCGCTTGTCGTTAGCAAGTTGGCGGACTTGACTACCGTAACGCCGCGCTACAGATAGTCAACTGACTAATAGGCATGGGCGTTGAATCAACGGACTAGTTAAATTAACCGTCTATGTACACTCAACGATTCGACTAGTCCATCGCTCACCAACGCACTAGTTGAATTCAACGACTAAACAAAAGAGTCGAAACGCTAGTCAACGCGTCCGCGACGGTTAACTCTTCGACGTGGCCGTATAATAGTCCACTGTAGACGGCTAAACGACTCGTCGTAGACGGCTCGTCAGTCGACACGTTTGTATCAACTATCAACTTGCGACACGACGCGTCGCGAGTTGATAGTTCAATATTTTTACCGTTAATTCCGTTTGACTTTTAATGAGATTACTATGATCAATGCTCGAAATATTGAAAAAAAAAGGAGATAATTTGATATTATTGAATTGTCTTAAAAATCTAAGATATTTTTTTTATTCAGTTAATTTATTACATATCATAAGGATTACCTACCTATAATAATATATTTAATAATGTTAAAATATCGACTATAACTAACGACTTAAAACGACAAGTTAAAACATAAACAAAAACTTGGTAATAGATAGGTGATATATATAATTGTTAAAAAACAGCTTTGACTTTTTCTTTACTCGAGACAACCCTGACATTGAATTCTTTGAAAATCTATAATTCGTAATAACTTCGTGGTAAGAATGTGGAATTTTACATGTAGAGTGTAGACCTCAGTTCAAGGTAACGAACGTTCGATTACCAATACCGTCGCGCGTCGGTCGACCGTGTCAATCGTTGTCATTTCGTTTCAGTTTACACATCGACTAGTCGAAGATTTTAACTAGTTGATCGACTAGTTGATGAACGACATTTAACGGTCTAGTCTCGTTGATGAAAAATGCGTCGACGACCCATTCCTACTGACTAAACTCGTTGGCCGTTGCCCGGCAACGCTATTCAGTATTCACTGTTTCAAAATGGCGACGGGGCTCACTGGTGTGAATAGGGATTATGGACAATGCAGAGTGCATTAAATTTACAACAATGTTCGTTATACTAAGTGCACGAAACGAGATACTAGCTCCAAAAAATATCCTGTATACCCTTTCATAAATTATTTTCCTACAGTTATACCTAACTTATAATTTATTTTATATCCTCTGAAACTATGTCAGTAAATTAATTAATAAAACTCATTTTCAATTAAATTATGATTCATATAAAAATATATTCATCTACGTTTGACAGTGTTTCAGAAAAACAAGGAAAGAGTTTTTTTTAACCAATTAATAAATAGAATATTTTATTTATTTATAAATTTTATAAAGCAAATATACGGCGTCGTTTCTGATCTAGCCTTGTATTCAGCCAATCCCAATGAAAGTATTAAAAACTGTCACTGATTGACCGGATATCCTTTTTGGGCAGGAGAGAAAGCGTCGCTCTTTTAATAAATTTAAATACATATAGGTACACTAGCGACCCGCCCCGGCTTCGCACGGGTATAAAATATATAGCCGGGCGGCCGGCCGGTACCGCCGCAAACGGTACGTCCCGCAATTTTTAAATCTGTAATATCTTCGAAAATATTCACTTAAATCATACGGTGTAAAGGGCCATATAGATCTATATTAAATGAACAATGTATTCAAGGTATTTAATTGGTTAAGGATTAATGCTGTATTGGTTAAAATCGCTTCGAAAATTAGCTATTATTTGCCGTAAAAAGTAAAGGACAAACAAAAGTTATTGTGGGTTATCCATAAGAGATAGACATACACCATCGCGGATTTTTCTGTAGACCTTTTTAATGTGTATAATACTTAGTACATTATTTTGATAAAACTCGAAGGGTTCAGCCTGCGTTTGTAATGTAAGCGGAAAAAATGTAATTTTTTACGACATCACATTAGAAACCTCAAAAATAACAGTACTTCTCCACTATTTAATGGATGTTGTAACTTATATACATATAAACCTTCCTCTTGAATCACTCTATCTATTAAAAAAAACCGCATCAAAATCCGTTGCGTAGTTTCAAAGATTTAAGCGTACAAAGGGACATAGGGACATAGGGACAGTGAAAGCGACTTTGTTTTATACTATGTAGTGATTAGGATGTATGTCAGTGTGTACCTATTTAAATTTTAATAAACTATATATTATGTTATGAGATTTTAATTTTTTAATTTAATATAAACAAGAAAGTGCATAAATATTAATTCGAAATTCGACGGGCACCGGGCACGGGGCATGCGCGCTGATTTCTGTTAATGGTTATATCAAGCAAAATTCACAAAAGCCTGTAACCCCATGTGTAATGTGTATTGAAGTAAATCCGATGGGTTTATTTATTTTTATAGGGTTTTTTTTGCCTAGACTTTTTCGAAAAAGGAATATTTAGTCAAACTTTACTGAATATAAATACCATTTTAATATAATTTCGGTACTACTTATGTGATGAAATAATGTTAAACATATTATATTTCATGGTATATAGAAAATATCATAACTACTACTATTATTAAAAAATATAAAATCAGCGACAACAGCAACACCTTTTTTCATGATCATTTTTTGTTTAAACTATAATTTTTCGATAGTACTAGATCCCACGGCAGGATTACTTCGTTCATAGTTTTTTTGATGAAACCAAAACATGCTTGCGGCCAAATTTTGACTGGCAACCTAGTCGATATAATAATAATTATGTTCTCCTAATTATAAATATACATAAAATTTTGGTTTCATCAAAAAAACTATGAACGAAGTAATCCTGCAGTGGGATCTTAAGACTAAGAGTGCCAATCCAAACTTATGAAACATGCTGAAGTGGGAACTATTGTCATTTTGCTCATGTACATAGTTCTTATTACTGTGGAATAGGGGATATTTTACATTCTCATCGACTCGTGCCTAACTTCAGTCCAGCCAAAAAGATTAATAATAATTATTTATTAGAATAAAAATCAAGAACTATCTCAGATAACAATTTTTTAACTCTTGAAATATTAATGTTTAGTTATATTGTCAATTATTATCAAGAATTATCTACATTATTTATGGAAAATCTGAAAAAACCAAATATTTAGTTATTTTTAAAACTTAATTATTGTTATTTTGCATACTTTCTACAAGGGAAATCATAAAACGTAAGAATACTATTAAATTACAAAAATATCTACTAAATTTCTATTGATGAATAATAATTTGTGATAAGTATATATTTTTTCCATTTATTTTTTTGAATCTTTCTAGTCTATTAACTTATTATTGCTTACTCATCCAACATGTTTACAATCTACCAATGTGTAGAAAATTTAATAACAAACTATTTATATCCATCCAATTTATATGTACTAGACATAATAATATAATAAATCTAGGCAAAATGTATATGTAGGTAATAAATAGGCACACTTTGCAATATTGGTTACTAATATTTATATTTATAAAGGGTATCATTTAAGCTATCACCAATTTAATTAGTTTTGTGTTTCTTAAATAATAGGGTTTGTCCTCAAAATAGTAGATCTGTCACCAAAATGTAGTCACCAAACAATGCAAAATCAGTTCCACAATAAATCACCTAAAATCCTAAGATATAAGGTCTAGTACCAAATAAATGTTTTTGTATGTATTATAATAGGTGTGTCCTAATAAGAGATCACCAATAAATCATATTATGTTACTAGAAAATTGCATTAAGTTCAAATAAAAAATTAGGGTTGTCATCATCGTTTCAACCAAAAGATTCTGCTACTTAACTAGACTCCCAAGGTTCTAAATTTCCACTGGTAGTATAAATTATATTTAAATAAAATTCTTAGCAGAGTAGTAAATAAAACAATTAAAGTCAAAATAATCAATATTTATTGTTTAAAATAATTACCACTGAACAATCAGCGCTGGTTTAAAATAGCTGGCTTATGGCTAGCAGAATAGTAGATAAAACACTTAATTAAAGTTAAACTAATCAATATTTATTCTTAAAAATAATAACCACTGAATAATCTGACTACCCATCGTTGAGGCCGGATTGGTCAATTTTTAAAGCGCGCCAATTTGTCTCCGCCCCTTTGATCATTTTTTCATTAAAATTATAAATTGATGTATTAAATTGGTAACGAATACTATTAATTTAATATCTGAACGAAATAAAATGTTACTACTGTATTGGTGACAAAATATCAAATAAAAAGGAGTCGCAGTCAGGGATCGATAATCGATTTATTTGGTGACAGATCTACCATTCTGAGCACAGAGCTATTATTTAAGTAACAAAACTGTTATTATAAGAACGAAGTTTATATTCATGTAATGCAATATAATTTTATTGGTTATCGATCTCTTATTTTACACATATATTAACATTAATTTGATAATTCATACCTGGGAACAATTTTTGTTTATCTGAGAACGAAAATATTACGTGGTGATAGATCTATTTATTAGGTGATACAACTTGATGACAAATATAAATTTTGGTGATAGAAAATATAGTTCCCATTTATAAAGTATACACTCTGAATACAACTCCAACCAA
Organism: Colias nastes; assembly: GCA_907164665.1. Taxonomy (NCBI): domain Eukaryota; kingdom Metazoa; phylum Arthropoda; class Insecta; order Lepidoptera; family Pieridae; genus Colias; species Colias nastes. The sequence continues at coordinate 44,835 of CAJQZM010037259.1, read as the reverse complement.
ACATAACTTTACATAGGTGATCTATAAAAAAACTTAATAAAAAATAAAAACAACAGGTTGCGACTTATACAAGGGATATATTATTCTAGTAAAAAACAGTAAATTGAAAGTGATCTAAGTGTATGGGAAAATGAATTAAACAGCCTTAACCATATCTTTATTACATGTAGGTATACATTTATACACAGTATATCCAAAAATAGAGAACAATTACAAAATTGTATTCCAATACAAAATAGAACAGTTTCAATTAATTTTGTAATTATAGTATAGTTTTTATGTAGTAATTTACTTATGTAATATCTACATAATATGAGGTATTACAACTTTTACATTATTGCTATTTTTTATACTTTACTCTTAGTTCAGGGCTCTGAATTAATACGTCAGGTACCGTATTTTTACTGCAAAAATAATTAGTTTTTGAAGTGGGAGAAATATTATGTCACCAATTTTGTTCAATTACGATATCCTGACGTTACTTATTCGCAAGGAAAAATTCGAACATGAATACTAGTATAACAGAGTATAAAAATTTATCTGGCTAGTCATTTGCAGAACGTATAAAACAAAGAATATAAAAAAAATAAACACCCTAAAACTAGTTCCAAAGTATTCCAATTGGAATTTATCTTACCATATTTGATTTTTTATACAAAAGGTCCATAGATATAAAAATTATATTTGTAACTCATTTATAATTGTTACTCGATGGCAAAGTATGAAGTTATAGACTGTTTTGTTGTATATTTATTCCAGTTTTAATGGTTTGAGAAGCCACTAAACTTTTAGAACTTATTTGGTAAAATTTATTTATAAATAATTTGTTTGATTTAAGTCGTTCAGCTCTCTAGTATTCATATTTGAAATAAGGCTTCGTAAGATAAAATTACGTTGTACTACAAAATTTATCATTACTAACCTTACAGATTATTTTTATCAAGAATCAATGTGCGTTAATTCCTTAATTAACAAATGATCACACCTTTTAATATTACACATACATGTTATATTATTAATTTATTAACTATACTCACTATTAGGGTTGAACAACCAAAATTACGATTCTAAGTTTATAGAATAGTTAGTATAGTAATCTCACAAGATTAAAATTCTTATCAAAAGCGGTTTACAATTCCTTTATTTATCACCACAGATTCATAATTTAATGAATATAAATATAAATAAGATAAATATTGTAGATAATAATTTGTGATGTATTGATAGTGATGTAGATAAATCGACATTAACGTCGCTCGATGGTTTTATTTTATGTTTTCTTTCTCGTACTCGTACAGTTTATTTTAAAGAAGAGCTTGTTGTTCTAACAGAGACGTTATCCAACAATTTTCTGACCAGATATTGAAGTATATAATTTTAACGTATTAAATTTATGCCTTCAACAAGCAAGCTACTGTATAATATTTAATTAATTATATGAGATCTATATAGCAAATAGTATACTTAACACTACATTACTTTAACAACCAATGCACCTGTGTCTTCTAATACTACAGAATATTTATTGCTGAATCATAAGTGACAAGTTTTTCATAAAAGTAGTTAATTTCTCAGTGTTACAACTATAACTATTGATTAATTTCACTGTTGCTTACAAAGGACACATGGTGTATTAAATTTTAAGCCATTTAAAAACATTATTTATCTAGAAAATTACTATCTACCTTACTTGTAACTTAATACCAAAAAAACAACCTAATTTGCTATACAATTTTGTAATAGCTGGTCACAGCTTTTAGTCAGTTTCTTGTAAAATAACACACATAACGGGCAATGTGATAAATAGTTCACAATAATGTTACAACTTATAATAATTATGTAATTCATAATTAAACGTAATCTGAAATTCTCTAAGAATGAAAAAACAAATTTAAATATACCAAATAAAAAAATCTGATAATTATCTATGTATCATCATTCATCATTCCTCAATATTTTCCAATAAATTATAGTCAAGTCATCAAATTCATTAAAACATGAACAGAAATGACTCCAACTTGATTCCACGTAGCCACAATCAGGATATAATTATTAAAACATTGATAATTAATAAATAAAAAATACAATAAAATGATTATAAATACAAAATATTGGATTCCTTAAAACAGTTCAAATTTTTCAACACAACTACTCTTATTGATTTTTTAATTATTGAGTGTAAAGTTATTGGACTAATAAAAACATATCACGACATTTATGTAAAGTTTGAATTGCACAATAATCCAATGAGATTTTAAAAACAGTTAAACACAGATTTTAGGTAACTCACAACTCTCAATCGTGACCGAATGAAATGATCGAAACCTAACGCTCATATTTCCTTGCAGTCAATTGAACACTACGCGTACTAGCGTATTGAGTGAACGAAAGACCGAACGAAAGAGTGGTTTTATTACTACAGCATAGCTTATTCCGAGCTCGAGCTAGAGCTGGAGGGCGTATAGCTGTAGTAATCGTTCTGCTAGGCGGTGTTTATTTGTTCCACGTTCAAGTGAGTGATGAACCGAAGACGCATTTGTAGAGCGGGACGAAGTTTTCGGATCACTGCTTCTAGTTCGTTCTTTAGCGTGTCGCCGACGAACATGTATTTTATGTGATAACTGTATTGCGTTCAGGAATTACTCGTAATATTTATAATTTTTTCGAAAAATTTATTTACATTGAATGGCAGCAATTATTCACTAAAAATTCAAATCATTCATTTTTAATTAAAAAAATAACTGTCGGTCTGTCTGTTACATTATGTCTTAACCACTGAAACGATTTTGATGAATTAATAGAGATATATAGGACTGAAAAATAACAAATCTTCTTCATTTGCACATGCAATTGTAACAAAACTATCTTCAAAAACGAATCAAAAAACATTTTTTTTTCTTCAAAAAAAGGATACAGCAAGTCGCAAATCGGGTCTATATATTCCAAGTGCGGTTGATTCTTGTCCACATGGGCGAGTAGTTCGTACAACGTTATGGTTATATCCATAACCGCTCGAGAGAGGTCCGAGTTGAACCGCTGTAGGTACGGACCCACGAGGTGGCAGAGGTATATCAGTTGGGTTTCTGTGCGGATCTCTGGGGCTAGCTTCTCTTTGACGAACCTGGAATTGATATGGTTAATATATATATAGTTGTTTATAAGTAATGTAATAAGTTCAGAATATTTTATTAAATAGTAGTTATGTGTAAACATAAATTGGTACACATAGCGATTAAAATTAACATTTTATTTTATATTTAACTGAATAGAAGTTGTATTAATGGCATTTAATTGAATATTTTTTAATATTTTTCATGAAATAAGAAAAAGCTTTTACATTAGAGTTATTCAAACTTCGTCTAAACTCTGAATAGACATAAGTTGGGATATGTTTATAACGTGCAATATTTTTGCAGTTGGTCGAGACCAGGATACGCAGATAATACAATATAAATAATACTCACGTAGGCATCAACATGATCAAACCAGCGCCCGCGTGATACCAAAACGCGTGCGTCAACGCGACAATCATACTGAACTTATTCTCCAACATTGCGTCGAACGTCGTATTCAAATTGTACAACTGAAACGGGGTATGTTCGTACGACCATTCGATCATATCATTACTAGTTATAGTTTCCAATACACGATCGTATAATACTGTGCAATATGCCTCTGGGAGAGCGGCTAGTATGATTCCTATTGCGTTGATCCATAACTGAATTTTAGTGGTGGGGATAACAACGTAGCCTTTGGTGATGACGTCCAATAGGCTGTTGCCGACGATATTGGGTGCTATTGGGAGGGACATTAGTTCTACGCCAGTTACGTAGAGGCAATGTGCTGAAGGATTGGGGTACTCGTTGAAACGCCAGTCTGTATTCGGGAAGTGGGATTCGCCTGTCATTGCTGGTAAGAGTTGAGGAAATTGTTGGCAAATATTGTCCATACTAACAATTATAATTCATAATATATAGAAAAATAAATTAGCTTGATCATATAATTAATTATTTTTTTAATATTAAAAAACCATTCACTCAAAAAAGGATACTATCCACCATACGGTTAACCAGTCCCAAATAATAATTCAACTCGGGTGTCCACGCGGTAGCATCTGTATCGGATTTGGCCAGATAGTTCTGGAACGTTTCCGTGGTCGCCCAACCGTTTGGTCGCACTTCTTTTAGAGCACCTAGTACTGCGGTCACTAGCTTTCGTTTGAGGAGAGGTTTGTCGCGCAGTTTCGTTTCGTAATAGTGTAACGTGTTGTAGAGGAATGTTACTGGACGGTCTGGAATGATATTGGTTTATATTAAAGGGTCTTTCATTTAGCACGGGTAGATGTTTTCGGCCTGTGGTGGCCACCTCCTGTGAGTGACATCTATCAAAAATATATTTTTATGTTCTGCCAATTATGCCATTTTACTGTGCCAAGTTACAAAAAGAAACATTAGGTACAAATGATAAAATTTTACGATTACAATAAATGTCCGTTAAAACGAACGCTTTTCGTCTATTTCACAGTGACGTGGTGTGTTCCCCTTCGCAGCTCTCTCTTGCAGGTTTGGTGGGGAAATTGTATACTATTGATTGGGACAATAATAAGCCAATACATGAACGTTCAAGGAATGCAAGAATGGCGGAGAATATTGCCGCAGTCCATGGATATGCACAGCAGAACCTGAGGCAGGTGATTTCTTGCCGTGCCTTAGAACTTACGCTTCAAATTAGCGATTATTAGGTTGTTACACATTTTTTTTGTAGGATTTCTTGACGTTGCAGGTCTAAAGAGGTAATCCACAATCGACTGATGCTGTTACACAGGCCAATGATAAAATTCAACAAGATCTCACCACTTCTTCCGTGAAATTGACTCAAAAAAACGTACATACGGACACTTATTTTGATCATAAAATTTTATCATTTGTGCCCAATGTTTTTTCTTGTAACTTGGCATAGTAAAATGGCATAATTGGCTGAACAATAAAATATAATTTTTGATAGATGTCACTCACAGGAGGTGGCCAGCACAGGCCGAAAACATCTACCCGTGCTTAATGAAAAACCCTTTATTTATTTTTATTGTCGGTTGATTTTGAAGGGTTTTTAGTAAATGTAGATTAGACAAAACATTTGCAAATTTTGTTGTGTTATTAAAATAAAATGAATTGTGCCTTTTATCATAATGTGATAAATTGAATCTTTATCAAACAATACACATGGGTATTTCATAATACATCATATACTTGGTCAGGGAAGCAATTTTTATTTGTGATGCAACATATTAATATATCAATAGCATATGTTCCTTCTCTTCCTTGCTCTATTCCTTTTTCTTTTCATCCTAAGTAATTAGTACTTAATCAACTCACCATGAAACTTATACAAGTATCCCAAGTGCTCCAACAGTTGCTCCAAGTTTTTGCTAACTTGCGGTATCTCCAAGTGGCGATGCACCACAATGTCCAGCACGGGAATGAACCTGAGACACACGTTGCTCAAGTACACTGGTATAGGGGCACCATATGCCCCGTTCGCTTCTTCGGGGGCAAACTTCTCGGGGTACTTCCTGTGGAACGCTAGGTGCTTTTCGTACCTGGAAATTTTGTATGGAGGTATGAAAAATGGGTGAAAATTTTTAAAGAATGTACTTAGAGGTCTAAAGTAAAAGTAGTTATTAAACAAGAAGACAAACAGCAAAAAACTTACAAGTCTTCTTAATAAACCGTTTTTCAATCCATGAAGTTTTTCATTTTTTTTTTTTTATATAAGATGACATAGACTAAATACTACAATTATGTAATAACTACTACAATCACTCACAATTTCCCATATAAAATTCAACATCAAACACCATCAAATCCATTTACACCACTTACAAAAACCTACTAAAATTTCCTTCTACTTCTTTTTACTTTTTAGGGTTCCGTAACTCAAAAGGAAAAAAACGGAACCCTTATAGGATCACTTTGTTGTCCGTCTGTCCGTCCGTCCGTCCGTCCGTCTGTCAAGACCCTTTTTCTCAGGAACGCGTAGAGGTATGAAGCTGAAATTTATATCAATTACTCAGGTCTACTGTCCCTTGAAGCTGTGAAAAAATCAAACTTCTAAGCCAACGCAATCAAAAGAAACAGCCGTTTATGCCGCAAATTTTCGACACTTGCAAGGGAATCAAAACCTACAGGGTGCTTCCCGTGAACTCAGAATCTTGAAATTTGGTAAGAAGCAACGTCTTATAGCATAGATAAAGGAAAAATTACGAAAACCATAAATTTTTAGTTACATCACATAATATATTTTTTTTTAATAATTTTAAACTTACTACCCATTTCCTCATAAACGCGTAGAGGTATTAAATTGAAATTCATACCAAATACTCAGGTCTATAATACCTTTAAGCTGTAACAAAATCAAACCTCTATGTCAACGCAATCAAAAGAAACAGCAATTTAAGCTGCATATTTTGAAACTCGCAAGTACTCGCAAGGGAATCAAAACCTAAAGGGTACTTCCAGTCGACCTAGAGTCTTGAAATTTGGCATGAAGCAACGTTTTATAGCACACATAAAGGAAAAATTCCGAAAACCTTAAATTTTTAGTTACATTCCAAATATATATTTATTTTTTAATAAATATAAACTTATTACCTACTTTTTTCCTCATGAACGCGTAGAGCTATCAAGTTGAAATTCATATCAAATACTTAGAAAATAAATTGCAGAATAAATTGTAGAAAAAAAATTGCAGGTTTGTGCGGAACCCTCGGTGCGCGAGTCCGACTCGCACTTGGCCGGTTTTTTTATACATACCAATTATTCTGTTTCCAATGCTCTGGCGAGTTTTCCTTAACGAAGTCCTGAGCCCTGTTCCTTAATTCAGAACCTTTCAGTAGAAGTAGTTGTATGATGTAGAGGCACACTTGGCTTTCATTTGCATCTGGGTTTGGTCGGAGAGCCTGGAATGGTGTGTTAAATACATATTTTATCTGATTTTTCTTTTTCATTTTTGGAATATTTGTGTTTTATTTCCTTATCGTGTAATCAGACTAAATTTCAAGACATGTGACAATATTAACAATACTAAATGGGAAAAAGCGTCTGTATGTCAAGTTTCAATGTAAATTATTATTCTTTAATATTTAACATGAAATGAATGCATTCATTTTATGTCACGGACAACTTTTTTCATACACATAAATAGCATGTTCAATTCAACTAATACCTTTAAGAAATTGAGCATTGATCAATCAGAAATAAAAAGCATTTTTTTTTCTAACAGTACAAATATCTTCCAATCTCGCTTTATATACAATAATTCACCCCCAAAAACCCCATACTAACCAAACACAGCACTAATCTATCGATGGTGACGATATTGTACTTCCATATGATATCGTTGATGGCGTCCACACACTTGTTGATGTGCGGCCCGCCGGCCGGGTTCGTCACTTCGAACACGAGGTAGTCGCAGAACTTGCGCAAGTGCGCTGATAGTGCACGTGCGCCTATTCGCTCGAGGATCCTGGAAATAATTACATTTATAATTATTATTCATCTGCTTAGAGAAAGATGGATATCATGGCTCCAAAATCTTCGTCAATGATTTGGGAAGAGCACTAAATCATTGTTCAGAACAGCGGTTTCCAAAATTGAAATAGCCCTAATGATCGCCAACCTTCCAAAGGAGAAGGCACTTTAAGAAGAAGAGCTTAGTGAAAAGGGAAACCGATGGACATGGGCTTTAATCGAAAGGACTACCAGAACTGATGCAAAAGTAAGAGGTAGACAATGAAAAGATAGTCAGAAACATTAAGGCCACCAGGATCCCCCAGCCCGATCCCCCAGGGGATCCTAGTGAACTCATCAGTTCATCAGAATCCCCTCATAATAAAATCAAGTATAAAGATGATATCACACCGAATCGGCTTACTTACATTAAAACAAGTATTAAGTATTGAAAAGGATAGCGGTGGGGCCGCTCTGGCTACGTAAGGCGACAGAAAGGGACAAGTGGAAGATGAAGACAGAACAGGATAATACTTTAAAAAAAAATCATAATTTCACCAAAAATCATCGTTAATATTTGTTATCCCAAAAACTTCAACCAACTAATTACTAACTCTTTTAACATTTAGTTATCACAACTAACCTTGTAATTTTAAGCATAAGACAACCAACAAAACCGCAATATACTCACTTAAAAGCGATAGGATTGATGCGATTCGTCTCAAATATCATCTTCCACAATAAACATAGGAACAGCGGAGTCCCGGGTACCGAGAAATGCGAAATAATATCATTGTCATTCGCCATTGACGTCCATTTACGATATTCTTCCTCCACGGACTTCTTGAGGAGTTGCTTGTTTTCCTTTGTAGCTGGGTTCTAGATAGAGGTTAAATATTAGGTATTAGAAAGTAAAATAGGAGAAATAATAAAATAGCATCTTCTAAAAAAATAAAGATTATTAATTATTTTAAAATTACATGATAAAATAATGTATAAGCAAATTTGTTAAATCTATTATAGAAATTGTATTTTAATAACATGGCTTTTTTATTATTAAACGGATCTGTGAAATGTCGCGGAACATGCAGGGTTGAACTATTTGAAAACTGATTTCAATATGCTACGGATATGATCTATTCTTTTCTGTAATTCAAAAGAGTATAGGTTTTGAAAAACACGCAAGCTATCCCTGTAAAATTAGTTTTTTTTTTTCACTAACCTGAGCAAAGAATTCAACCAATACAGGCGGGAAGCATTGCAACGTATGCTGTGACCACATGTGCGGTGTGTTCGTCATTATTGTTGTTAGTAACTCTTTAACTGCTGCTCCGTCACTACCTGTAAGATATATTTACTGTTAATTGGAGTGGTAAAATATTAACCATTTGTATATCATATGATTATTTTTTATTTTGTTGTTGCTTATTTATGTTTGGTTCTATTTATAGATTGTAAGTACTGTTGGCAGTTGGCACTGTATGTAAATATTTTTATGTCGAAATTCCTACTTTATAAAAATTGTAATCTAAACCTTTTTTAGAATACAAAACTCACCAGCCCCCGTCATATAGATCCCTCGTGCTAGAGTGAGCACGAGCACTCGGTTAAGCTCTTCACTCTCACTAGACACCAACGACTTTGGCTCCGAGACCACACGAGACATTTGCAACTGAACTCCCGAACTGCCCAGACTTGTTATGAGACGGAGCGCTGTGCTTTCGAAACTGAAAGAAAAAAAAAATCTTTATCAATAGCATCATTTATTTATAAACGAATTTCAAAAAATCAGGAGTTTCTATTTTCAACTGAATATTTTTTGTACATTGATTTCTACAATCAATGCAAAAAACAAATATTTTATTGTTACAAGACATTTATGAAAAGCAATAAAAATGATAAAAATATACAAAGTAACATATCGATATATCGGTTTCTCATTTCTGGATATCTTGAAGTAACATTTATAATAATAAATAACACAAAAAAATAGAAATAATAAACATGGCCTAAGTGCGTTACCTCGGTATGGCAAAAAGACGCGGGTTCGAATCCCGCCTAGTGATTTTATATTTTTTTATTTTTTGTATTTCCCAAATAATAAACATACCTAATATTCTCTGTCATGTCATCTTTTACTATTTTCTTGTATGCCTATATTAAATTAAACTTACCACAACTGCAGTTGCGTTTGATTCGCTTGCGGGTACGCAGTCAGCGAGTGTATATTGGAAAGCAGAGTGACTCTATAGTGGGGCTGTATGTGGTGTATTCTGTACGAAAACATATCCAGCAGGTTGTGGAGGATGCCCCACGCGTGGGACTTGAACACGTTGGGCAATAATTGGTCTGGAATGATTTACTTGACATAAAAAAGTGAAGTAACGTGTCTCCTAGTGGGTTAAGAGGCAGATATATTCATACATTTGATTAACTGATCGATTTTTCAACAAAAAAAAAAAACATAATTGCTTTTAATTTGTATAACCTATGTGTACTTGTCTTTATATTCAATGTTATCTTTTGCTATTCTTTATTGTAAGGTCAGTCATTAAAAAGTTGTTCCATATTTTTAACTAGATGTGCTTATTATTATCACCTATTTGTAAACATACTCACTAATAAATCCTTTAATGCCCATCGATTCAATCTCAGTGTACACCAAAAGGCGGCTGTACGTTTCAACCATTGCTGGCGCCATCATATTGCTTCCCGGTATATTAGTTTTATTTTGCGCCAATTTCGCTATTTGTGCCACTATAGCATGTATTAAGGACATCTTGCAGTGTAGCGTTAAACTATCCAAAATGCACATAGATAGTGGCACAGTTGGTAAGGGTGAAGCAGGATTTCCATTGGACATTGCTTTTTGACTGCCGAATAGAGTTTCTATTATGATTCCCATTGGTCGAGCGAAATATTCCTGATTGGTGGAATACGCGTTGCACAGTAACGCTATGCGGTAGTCTGAGCCCATTAAGGTTGGCGTATTGTTTGACGTCATGAGGTGTTGGAAGAATCTGTAAGAAAAATGATATGATATTTCTGTTAATGATTGATGACAAAATTTCATGAACTCCCAGTAGCTTTAAAATGTATAATTAAATCGTCAATTAATAGCCTTCTATTTATTATTCAATAAAAAATGTGAAGAAGTATATTGAAACAATAATACTTCAAATTGCATAGCATAAAGGCTCACGTAATGTAGGGTAAAGTCACTAGTAGTTGACCATGTACCTGTAGTTGACCGCTAATGCACATAAACCGTTATAATAAGAATTCGCGGCAATTTTAAAAACTCATTCGTTAATAAGTAGTTAGTGCTGCTATCTGGTCAAATAGGCGCGAAAATTGCGCATCCATATCTGCCAAATATAGTAAATGGTTGTCAGTTGTTTGTTGAGTGACGGACCATAAAATCAATAAATTCGTTTTTTGTAATAATATTCGTAGAGATTGAAAAAGTTTGAAGCTGAATACTACGAACTTTGTCACCTTGTTGACGGTAAGTGTTTTTCGTTTTTTATTCGTTTATGGTTTATTTAAATGACAGGGTAATTAAAATTTAAAGATTTGTTGACAAAATTGAGATGTGGGGGTGGTCCAATACTGATTCCGTTTGACTGTGATTTTCTAGTAATTGACCATGGTGGTCCATTACCGAATTACCGTTTGACTATGATTTTCTAGTAATTGACCATGGTGGTCAACTTTTGATTATGTTCTGTATCTTTTAAATATACTGCATATAATAATTAATTAAAATAAACTATTTTATTTACTTTAACAATAGATTGATTTTCTTTAGTAGTTGACTAACTTTATGGTACGAATTTATGGCTATGGTCTATTACTAAAACCAATTTTTATCTTGTAGATGCCTGGGAAAAGGGGCGCATTCCTAAATTATACTGAAGCTGCAATGCTTGCAGCAGTGAACGATGTTCGTCTTCATAAAACACCAATACGAACGGCTGCAAAAAAGTTCGGTGTACCAAGAATAACGCTTACAAATAAAGTAAAAGGGAAGTCACCGATGGAACGAAAAATGGGTCCGACATCCATCCTTATTCCTTACACCAGAAGAGGAGCATAAAATATGCGACTGGGTGCAAAAAATGGCAAAAAATGGCATAAAGATGTGCTCGACTATCCCTGGGATGCAGTAGTTGCTCATATAGAGGCTCCCAAGAAGACCAGTTCTACGAGAAATGTATATGATGTTCCAGAGATACATTCCTTGATATGATAAATTTGGCAAAAAGTTTGACGTTTACGCTTTGTGTTTGACAGTGTCCTTTTGTTTTATAACCATCTGTCGGATCTTTTAGAATCTTGTTTTTATTTAAATTATAGGCTTAAAAAGGCCTAATTATTATTATATTTCAAATAAAACGTTATCTTTTCATCTTATTGCTTCTTATTTAACAAATAACCCAATTAAAATTGTAGCATCTGAGTGGTCACCTACTGATGCAAAATATGGTCATCTACTAGTTTTTAGATGGTCAACTACTAAATTTCTAATATAAGAACATTTTTAATTTTTTTTAAGTTTATTCGACCATTGTACGTGGTGAAATGCTTGTTCATATGTTAAAACACATTTCACAGGGTTTCCAAAAAAAGAAACTTACTGAATTCATATGATAATTAAAGTCAAACATTTAAAAAGAATATTCTGTCTCCTTAAGTGGTCATCTACTGATGCTTTTACCTTAAATCTTTCATTAAAATTGTGGAATTGTTAAATTTTCATATTTATATGGAAAAATACTTACTCATATTGCAGCTTTAAATTCTGTGGCATAACCATTGTCTTATGTTCAATCTCCGCCTTCTTCAATAAATGCGTCCATATACATACAACAGCCATTTGGTGCGTGCAGTGAGCCTTCGTACAATCCGGCACAGGCAATGGTTCTTTTTCTGGATAAAGCAGCTCATGCAACTTGACAATCGGTAAAAACAGCGACAAAGAATTCCGCTGGATACTCCCTGATATATATTGCAATAGAACCCACATCAAATGATCCCTTCCCTTTTTCATATCTCGATCAATCAGCTTGTTATGCAATCCCATAACTATATTCGGGAACGAGGCAAAGCCTATCAGTATTAAATATATCACTTGAGATGATAGATGCAACCAACACCAATGTGTAGAGGACATTTCGTCTTCCTCGTTCTCTTGTTCACTCCGTTCTATCGGCAGGATCATCAGCTCAACCAATTGGTCCTCTAAAGCTATACACAACTGCTTATGCTGTTTTTGCAATCCTAACATAGAGCACATCATATCCCTCGAATATGGCTGTTGCAAAACATGTTTTAATAAATCTATCTGCGGTTTGAACAGCTCATCCTCATATGGCAGGTTGCCTTTTAAACAGAATTTCAATGTGGTCGGATCTAAGCGCCACGGATTTACTAGATGGTCAGCATATCCCGAGAATTCTACAATGGGTAGCATTTTTGAATGACCGACAATAGAAACCATTTGTGCACATGGTTTAAAACTTTCTACAAATGTTGATAATAACTTAGCTAGTTGCTGAAAATAAAATAGGTTTAACTTTAAATGACTTCTAAATACATGATAAGAAAATAACAATTAATGTTTAGAGGTATAGTATCATTTCATAAAACTTAGAGCTATTTAAAAAGGTCAGAAGTAGATTAGTACGCTGAAAATATCAAAGTGTTATTTTATCCAATTATTCACCAATGTAGAAAATTTAGTAGGCTATTGTTCTTCCAATCCAATCCAAAATTTCCATAAATACAACACACAAGAGAATAGAAGAGAATCACTGAGTGCTGTAAACAACTCGCTGCAGTTGAATCCAGGGATGTATGAACGGAATATCATTATTTCTATATAATATGGTAATAATATAGAAAATAAGATATTCCATTGCAACACCCCTAAAACTGAGAAAGTAGCTGTCGGGTTAATAATTTTAGTTTTCTTGTATTTAAGACACAGAAGCACACATAGCCTAGACTGCTTTATAAGGCTGCCATGCGTTCATACATGCAAAGTATGTAGTACACATTTAGACACCAAGTATAAATTAGTTCAATATACATAACAATTACTTAACAATTGGTATTAAATTAGTTCAATATAGAAAAGAGATAGCTTTGTTAGTAATTATTTCCTATCCTAATACATAATAAACTAATAAATCTTACCCAATGCAACCAGTGATTGTTGTCAGGATAGTCCTTTTGTATTTCGGTCACTATGAAATACGCCGGCAGTAAGGAGGCGTTACGGTCAAAAATATATTCAATTACATTATAAATAGCTTTCATTTGCGGCATTGTACTTGAGTTCAATCTAATCGGCAGTGTAAGAGCTTTATCACGACATCCCTGAAAATATTATAGTGTACTGAAACTCTTTTCATACAAAACATATTCAAATAGGTATTTTAATATTGCATTTTTGTTACAAGACTATAAATCATAATAAAGCAGTATTGTTGTATTTATTCAAAAGATTATTTTATAATAATACCAAGTTATCTTCTCTATAAATACAACAAAAGCTATTCTTATCAACATTAAATGCTAACAGCATCTTGATATTTGTTACATGTAATCAAAAAATTTTGTTTAAGCATGACAAGCTCATTTCATTACGATAACTTAGTGTTTTACTTTAAAAAATAAGCTATTTCAATGACCATTACAAATAAAGAGAAAGTCATATAGTTTACATTTTATAATTTAATTTATAGTCTATATGCATGACATAAAAAAAATCAATGTTACCTTCAAAATTTCTCTAACACCTTTATAATCGACTCCACCAATAATTCTTCGAATCAGGTTAAAACATTCTATCCAAAAATCAGCATTTTGATATGTTAGTCTCTCGCATACAAGAATACAGTCGCAGAGCATACTAAAGATGAAAATAAACAGTCTTACAATATATCCTTTTGGATAAGATAAACTTGTACAACATAATATGATTAATAGTTTCTTTGGAATCATGTATTCAGGATAAGAGTATTATTTATGTGATATAATATAAATCATAACAAGACATTTTGAATGACACCAGTGCAAGTGCTTATCTCGCAGCTCATTAAGACTTTATTGTGAAGGAGCACACAAAGGCTTGCAACCAAGAACTAATCAACAGCATTTCAATAACTGTTGTTTTATCTATCTTAGAAAGTAGATCATAGATAATGGCAAATTAAATTAAATAAGATCGCTCTGCATAATATGTATATCTTACCGCGCTTGCAAAATATTGGTATTCACCAAATTCTCTAGTAGAGTCAGTAGTTGTTTCATCTTGTACCGATTGGTGAGGACAGCGGTCAGTGTTATATATTGTCTTATTCCAGACTCCTGCACCTCAGCACTCGATGACGTCATTACAGCAGATAGTTTCTTTTGATACATTGAGAGCCTTTCATTCTCCTGATCCGGCTTGTGAACCAAGAAACAACTAAACGCTTCCTCGACTGCCTCCACTCTCTGTAACATATTCTTGTATCGTACGTGCCGAATATCTTACAAGTGCAATAAAACTATAGTTAAAACTTACCAGTATTTCGTTAACGATGTTCGCCACTTGAGATTCACCCATTTTTATAGTTTAATTAAACCTTATTTTATATAAACATTGTTGGACGTGACGCGGTGTCCGTGATGTATACCGAACTCACAAGATTTAAGTACATAAAATTTATGTCATGTTTTTTCACAGTAAAAACTTATGCAATTAATTTTAAAAGCTTTTTGTGGATAGCTATTATTACTTATTTATTTTTATCAATAAAAATTTAATATCACAATACAATGCAGAACGTTCAAACTTCACAGTGCAAAGCAAAATGACAGATGACATTTTGATGGTTTATGTTTTTTTTTAAGAATCACAGAGAAAGTAAAATTGTAAATATGCGAATGGAAGGTTGTTGGGTACTAGACGTAAAAATGTTGACAATATTTTAAGACGGAATTATGGCTGTTTTCCAATTACAGAGCATAATGCGACTCAGTGCCGCATAATGCCGAATTATGCTGATGCTTAATTGGAACGTGAAACGCACCAGCAGGTTGCGCTAAGTTCAGTGTTGAAAAAAAAAATATTCATAGAGTTAGCAATAACCTCATTAATGTGTAAATAAAGTGGTATACATAATAATTGGTTGAAAAATATTTACGGTTATTTTAAGTAATTTGGATTTTGATTATTTCATTAACATTTTTTTCAATGTTTGTACCTTCATCCATACTTATATTTATTTTTTTTACACAATTTGAATTAACTTTGATTATTTCGAAAAAACTACAATGAAACGAAAGCTTTAAAAATTTTTCCAACAATTAATAATTACTAACGATAAATCGATTGCACGCATCAATTCACGCGCATTACTTTTTCTAGTGCTCGATTGTGCGAAGCGTTGCTGTAGTTGGAACATTCAACGTTAAGCATTATGCCGCATATTGCGCTCTAGTGCTGTAATTGGAAAACGGGGTGTATTTCCATTAAACAAAGAATTAATATGTCTTTACTAAATATTTTGTTTCTTATTTTGTTTTGTTTGCGTCTTATTAAAGATTTTGTTACTAAAGAGATTATTTTTACTGTAAAATACACTTACAGGTACGTTTTAAGTAGGTATTATTTTTATGCAAAGTTTTGGTATTTTGTATAATGTAAGCCCAGAAAAGGTACTTTAAACCGTCAGGCAGGTCCTTATACTGTCTGGTTGGTCTTCATTCACAGACAGGACATGAAAATCACAAAACATTTAAGTATTTTCTTATATAAATTTAAAGAATAGAAAAATTCGAACCCGCGTCCTTCATGACAATCCGGAGCGGACGCCTCACCAAATCAGCCACCCGCGATCCCGCCAGAGCAATCGAATTTATTCTGTCTTTTGAGTTTTGTTTGTTGGTCCCTTTGAACACACCTAAAAATTTCTCGTCAAAACAAGTTAAGATAATAAGCCCGAACACAAGGCAACAGTTGTAAATCGTTGTTTATCAGTTTTTTCAACTTCATAAGTACTATATTATTACTTGCTCTGTGTTCATGAGTAAAAAAGTATAACTACCTACTTAAATTTATAATGTAAAAAAGTGAGAGAGTTTTCTTGTCTGCTTGTTTTTCTTTTTATTTTAGAGTGCCCGTATATCGATAACTATAATTTTTCGAAATAATTCACATTTTTTTTGGTCTTTAACCTATTGATTTTACTGAGACTACTGAAAATCACTACAAACATTGACTAAATAGTACATAATATGCTATTAGAAGTTAGGATTCTACATTACATCTTTTATAATATCACTAGCGATAGTTGCGCTCAAAATATATTATAATAAATCTAATACATTTCTTAACAAATCATTGTCAGGTCTGCTTAAATCATAATAACGCTTTTAAAATTGATATCGATACCCAAAAGAAAGAAATAAAATTTAATTCTATTTTAAGTGAACTTCCACAGATAAGTATTAAATACTGCGTCATAATTCCAATAGCCTCGAATCAGAGTCTGAATTTAATATGCGCGAGTCAGTGTTACCTTGACGACATTTTGCGCAGAGCGGGATATTAAAACTTTAAAATTAATTTATAGTAATATAATAGTGACGAAAATTAGTTATTCATGACTGGAATAAGTAATTTTGATATGGTAAGTAAACAATAAAAGGGGAAATTGTAAAAAAAAAATTGTGGCTAATGGAATTTCATTAATAATGTAGAGTTTATTACCGATTCAAAAATAAAAGTTCGAAATTTTTGCAAAAAAACTTTATGTGTTTAAACAGGTAACAACCGACAAATGTAAAATTAATAATTCTTATATGACTTTGACTCTATTAGTGTTATCAGCATACTTTAAATTTAAAGTCATTGATATTTTATTTAAAATGACACAAAATGGAGTAGGAACTTAGTTTTTTAAACCTTAAGAAATGAAATAGATTATTTGAT
This sequence comes from Colias nastes, assembly GCA_907164665.1. NCBI lineage: Eukaryota > Metazoa > Arthropoda > Insecta > Lepidoptera > Pieridae > Colias > Colias nastes. The sequence goes on along the minus strand of CAJQZM010037259.1, from coordinate 27,342 downwards.
CGATTGTTGCTAATTATGGTCATTCCTTAATACTAGCGATAGTGTTTATCTAACCAACTTCAACCAAAATGTATGCCTTCATACTTTAAAGTTTTAATATGTTTTTTAAAAGTTAACAATTATTATACAACTTGCCTTATACAACTTAGATTTTATTTCTGGCAATGCAAACGACAGTGTAGGAGCGAGATAGATTGTTTCCGTGATCAGTCACCTATAATCATTTTGTTAGACGTTTTATGTTCGATGTTGTAATAGAGACGTTTGTAATTTTTGTTCTTTATATGGAAAACGTAGTATTTTACGCTAAATATATGTATTCGTCGTGGTATTATAGAATATAGCGAACTCTGGGGTGATGGAGTCGCCGCCTTCCTTTTCGACTCACTCCGAAGCGCCTCCGTTGAGTGAAGACAGTGGCTTGCTTATTACTAGTGGCTCATTTTCTAGTGATTCCGCAAGTGGATGGCATCATATCGCATCTGAGGTGAGTTCCCAAACTTATAAAGTCCCTCTAGCGAATGGCTTCATTCATTACAGAAACTTTGGTTATGTGAAACACAACCGTGGAGAACGAAGGTTGTTATTGTGTTTACATTCATACGCTCCACGCTATGTGTACTTATGTATTAGAAATTTGCTCTCGTACTACTCTTCTATACTTAGTATGTCTATACTCTAATTACTGCACTCTTTATAAATGTTTTGTTGGCCGTTTTATACCTTTTTGCTTTGAGTTTTGCACAGCGAAGTTTTTTTTTAATTGCGTAAATGATTTTAATTCACCAACGACCCCTATTCATTACACATAGTTTTATTTAATTACTTATGTATGTGTAGGTATGTAACTTTTTATAATATTTATACAAAGTTATGACTAAGTCAAGGTTGCTTTAAGATGTTGCATAATAAGTTTATAAAAGTATACAAGTGAGTCATATTTATGAAATAAACAACTAAATACAATCACTGAAAATTCATAGACATTGCATTATACTATCAACAGGATAAATAATTAATATTTAAGCTATGCCTAAACATATTTTTTAGGTGTTTAAAATAAAATTTACTCTGTTTTGTAAATTATTCATGTTTAAACAAGGAACACATTATTTTTACCATAGACACTCAGCAATTATATTAAACTTTTCAATTGAAATGATTATTAAGTAGTCTTATAAAAAACTTTTAAGTTTTAAGATATCATTTTCTAGTTTGAAAACTTCAAATTGTTAATCATATTTTAAAACTTAAACAACTTCTTAATTCATACAAATAATCATATAATTTTGCTATTAGCATTTTATTTCTCTTACCACATTTCTGTTTGAATATTGACATATTCAATCATTCATAAAGTATTTATGTTTACAAAACATTGCATTACATGAATATTAATATGAAATTATTATGCTTCTGTTAGTTGTGTAGTATTTGTATGACTCAATGTGTGCTCTGCTATCCTCAATGTTATTAGATTATTAAATTGTTTCATTTGCTAAATGAATATACCATTACATTTAATATCATTTGGTATCCATTTCTGCTCATTTCAATGTGTTATGTATACAACTTTTTAAATATTATATTTTAATATTTTAAATATAATTTTATTACAAATAGAGTAAACCATATTTCAAGCAATGCCAATGCAATTTTTTATGTATATTTTAGCATACAATAACAATACAGCCGTGATGCTGTCAATCTAAATATGCTCTTTATCATAAGAATGTAACTAGCTACGGGTTATGCTGATGGTCTATTACCACAATAAAAAAGAGCTTATTCTCTAGTATTCCAATGTTGACTTTATTTAAATACATTTTCTATATATGTACCATGTCCGTAAACCATGCCCCTTGGTCCGTGCTAAGTTCAAAATTACTCCATATGCCTTAGTCTTATAGTATAAATTGGTATTAAGCCATCATTTATAAAGTTTATTATAAGTCAGTATTGTGTAAAGGGTCCAGCAATTTTGACCCTTTATCATTAATTTGACAAGCTTTCAATTGCAGTAGCGATGTACAAAATTTCTTACAATCTGTATTGTTTTTGTATGGTTACCTTGTAAAATATAATGGGTACAATTCATTGAGAAGTTATCTTGTTTAGATCTATTATAGCCCATATTGAAAAAAATACAAAGAGAAAAGGTATATTTGAAGAGGGTGATTAGGCAGATGTAACCTACAGTTGTCAAAACTGAGTCAGAATGCGTCCACATTTTTATAGGGGCATAAAAAAACAAGTCTTGTACATGAATAAAGAGCATTTACTGAATAGTGGCTGACTGGTTCTGTAGAAGGATGTATGGTTATTGTCCCACACATGTGAAAACGTATTAATGCTTTATCTCTCGTCTTTTTCCCATATTTGACGGCGATTATTTAAGGCGCAACGCTCAAGTCACATTGTATTCAGATTATCATCTATTTTTAGTATCAAAGTCGTATGTTGCGCTGGTCGTAAATAAAAAAAGAAAAGATAGAAATCAGCGTTTGTTATTGGCAATGAGATCATTTACGCTAGATTACATTACGTGTGTAAGCATGTCCAGACCAAAATAATTATATTGCGGTAAAATCAAATAATCGCATCAACAGCGAAAATTCGAGGCATTTTTCGCACCTACAAAAACGATAGGTATGCGTAAAATAAAACGAGACGTCGAAAATTGTTAGTCGTTATTTTCAATTTATTTCGTAGCGCTTTATCGAAATTTTACATGAAACCAGGTCAAAGAATTTTTTTGCAGAACCAAGGTCCTTTTCTGACAAAATTTTTAGAATTTTGGCCTTTCACGTCTTTCTTTGTTTGATTGTCTTTGTGCGACATACATTTCAAATTTCAATCCTATTTCTCAATAATATTTATGTATGTGCATTCTCCGACATGTCATATGAATTTATATTAAACTCAAACTCAAACTCAAACATTTATTTATTCAATAGACTTCTTCTAGAAGCACTTTTGAAACGTCATTACATATTTTTAACATTTACCACCGATTCGGAAAGCAGTATCTACGGAGAAGAACCGGCAAGAAACTCCATAGTTGCTCTTTTTAATCATGCCAGTTTTACAATTTAATTTTACAAAATACATATTATGTAATATCATATATTATCATAATATGCCAAAGAACTGTCCTGTGGTTTTTACGCGACAACCCTCCATGGGTTTTTATCGTCCATATATTCCTTAATACTGTAAAAGGCTCTCTGAACTAGTACATCCATACTAATATTATAAATGCGAAAGTAACTCTGTCTGTCTGTCTGTCTGTTACTCAATCACGCCTAAACTACTGAACCAATTTGCATGAAATTTGGTATGGAGATATTTTGATACCCGAGAAAGGACATAGGCTACCTTTTATTGCGAAATATGTACCACGGCCGAAGCCGGGGCGGGCCACTATATAAAAATAATTTTGATTTTCGTACATGTCAATCATTAGTTGTCAATCCCTTAGAGCATGTCAATCCTGTCAAATACGGTTGAATACGGTCAAAATATTGTTTGACATTCATGCGTTCAAAAATGTATTTTGTGTAAAATAATTAAAAAGTAAAAAGGGTGAATAAACTATTGTCTGTATTTTTTTTAAATCAATTATTGAAAAGTGCAATTAAAGCAGATACATAAAAATTCCTCAAATATTTGTGTTTACGCGTGCTTTCAGAAATTGATAAGGTATTTTCGGTGAGGAAACTAACCAAGAAGGATAGTTCGATTAATTATTAAAAAAAAATCTCTAAAAATGTAAAAATTCTGACAACTATTTGTCGCGATTTCGTCGACTGCTTCAACAATAAGTATTGCGTTGAAATAATATTATAACGTTAAAATTGAAACGGAGGCCCTGGCTCATTCGATTGAACCAAGCTAAATTGCGTTTTGAAGATTACATCCATTTACGCGATGCAATTAGCACAGAGAAGAAGATGCAGAAAATATTGGGCTATTTAGGTGCTTAGGTGCTATTTTACCGGCGACATACACAGGTAGCCCAAGTCATACGCATGAATATGCGCAAGATGCAATGACATATGTTCGTCATTATGGTCGGCCTGGATCTATTCATTACATTTACATGAAATCCAAAATGGATGGAAATTATTCTACTGCTGCGTCCCGGACAATTATCAAGTGATCGGCTCGACATTACCACACGTGTTTTCAAGCAATGAGTTACATTAAAGCAACACATCTTTCGGATTATTCAATGATGGATGTATTCAATCGATCCAGACCGACATTATGTTGTAATCACGAATATGATTGATGGACCGTGTGGCACCATCAACCGCCAATCACCATGCATGGTTGACAGCGAGTGTTCCAAAAGGAATCCACGAAAATTTACTGTAGAAACTATCACAGGCAACAAGATGATAGTGGTAGAACTATCATAACTAAAGTGAAAGGAAACGATTTCGTGGTCGACACCAGTTAAAGAATGAAAAGAGTTAATCCGAATGCATCCCAGGCTGCAAAACGTAGTTTAATTCGATAATTTTTCTCTGGCACGTGTATGAAGTAATCAAGTATCTAATTATTGTTTTTTTTTATTCTTTTTCCTATACCTATGTGTTATTCATCGAAATAAAATGCTGTTATATATCTTTATTTATTTTGTATCATTGTATTCCATTCATCAAAGCCTAAATTAGTTCCAAGCCCAAAGGTAACACGACATTCATTGACTGGGCGGTACGAAGTTCGCCGGGCCAGCTAGAAAAAATTAAAATGATAATGGTAGAATTATTATCACAACTAAAGTGAAACGAAACGATGGCGTGGTCGATAACAGTTAAAGAATGAAAAGAGTTAATCCATGCTGCACAGCTTATTAAAATTCAATCATTTTTCTCTGAGACGTGTTTGAAGTAATAAATTAAAATACTATTACATATCAATCCATATAAATATTTATTTTGTATCATTGTATTACGTTCATCAAAGCCTAAATTAGTTCAGCTAAAAGGTAACACAACATTCATTGACAGGGCGGTACAAAGTTCGCCGGGACAGCTAGTTTTTTATATATAAGTTTTAAATTTAGAACTACTAAACTCTTTAATATTATGAGGAATTCTGTTGTAAATATATGTTCCGGGAGCAGTAAAGAAAAATATTCAATGCATGGCGCATTGAATATTTTTTTCAGATTCTCCTCCTCCTTTCAGGTTCTTTTCAGAACCTATTATGTTCAGTTTAATATAAAATGTGCATTTTTCACACGAAGGTTACTGTATTTATCATGAAATTTTCTCTCATTTTATGACCCTGCATGATTTTCAAATGAACGTTCCGTTTCAAACGAACCTTTATACAAAAGTGTTGTAAAATTAAAGAAAAAGACGAATGCAGTCGGTTAAGTGTTTCTCAAATTATAGCGTGATTAAGAAAAAAAGGAATTCACTTTTATATTTTAATTACGTTGCATGTGAGAAATATGTTTATATTAAATCCCTATTTAATGTACTAGCTGCGCTCCGCGGTTTCACCCGCGTGGCTCCGCTCCTGTTGGTCTTAGCGTGATGATGTATAGCCTATAGCCTTCCTCGATAAATAGGCTATCCAACACCGAAAGAATTTTTCAAATCGGACCAGTGGTTCTTGAGATTAGCACGTTCAAACAAACTATTCAGCTTTATAATATTAGTATAGATAATATAATATAAATCCAATCTTTTCAGGCTGATTTGTTGTAATAAATTGTAAATATCGACGCTACGTATTAACCTACCTAGTTGAAATAAAAATTAAATTCACCAACAAAACTTATTAAAATAATTTTAAAATAAATATAAGTCTACGAATATCAATCTTTATATAATAAAATAAAGAAGTACAGATGTATATCAGGTTAAATTGATTATTAATACGCTATAAGTGGCAATATCTTATCGAAGGACAAAGATAAATACAAGATTTAAATTACACCAAGTAGGTATGTAGTCTACTTATAAAACTCAGCTTGGTAATAACGGATATCATAGAATGTACATTTTTATTGTGTTTGTATTTACTATTTTCGAAAAACGCGCCATGAGATCCATAAAAAAATAGCTATACATATACTCTTTAGAAATTAAAGACTTTTTAACGGATTTTAAACGCGATTTATTCATTATATTATTTTCCCGACGTTTCGAACACTTTACAGTTTACAGCGAGCGTGGTCACGGGGAGACAGTCACCAATATAATGAATAAATCGCGTTTAAAATCCGTTAAAAAGTCTTTAATTTCTAAATGTAATAATACTCGCGTAAAATCAAACACTAGAATATACATATACTCGTACTAAACAGTGAAATATGTTGTACATTGGTTAACTGATTTTAAAACACAATTTTTTCCCAATAAAAATTAAAATTCAATTTAATATATTTTATTTACTCTTTTATTTCAAAATGTATCTCTAGGTATTCTAACTCTCTATCGTATTCTATAACTGCCTTCTAGAAATAAATATAGCCAATTCCCATCATGTTCTAATAATATGAGAGAGACACTGTAATTATTGAAAACATTTCCCTTTTTTTGCATTGAACATTGCTTAAAACTTAAAGTATATACCACGTTATTTGAACCAGGTACCTACCCTGTTTATTACATGCACATTAGGTTTAAATACCTGTGTCTGTACCTATTAATCTATATTCAAGATTAACGTAAGATATTCCTAGGAGATATTCCGTTTCCAATTAAGTCAATTACGTACATTTTAGAACAATATATCTGTCTACAGGCACTTAATATTTAGTGTATGATCCAAACATTAGTTCATATTTGAATTCGCCTCCATTCGGATACCTGTAAAAAAAATCTACTAACTGAAAACTACAATCGGGACATCAATAACATGTATCTCATATTATTTCACGAACCATGAATGAAATCTATCTCTTCAAATAAAATGTATATTTTTATGACTTCATGTAACAATAAATAAATAAAAAATTCACGCTCAGCTGAAAATTGCGGGCGAATCAATACAAATTAAAAACACGTCAAATTGCGAATCTACCGTTTACCTTTTACCGGGAATACGCGGTGTTTGTACATAGTTTAAGTTGGAAAATCAAAAGCACACAATGCCGTCCCTCCATACAAATAACAAAACTGGTAGACGAGTAAACTAGGTATAACAGGAACCAATCAAAGCCTTTGTTGTAACACGTTTCGATTAGTCCAAACATTTCAATAGAGTTTCGATTCCAATTAACAGGCCCTAAATCAATTAATCTTATAAGCTCCGTGTATTATGTTTGGTTGCAAGTGTCTAATATGTCGAATAAACTTTCGACTTTAATGTTATACAGGTAATTATTCGCGGTACCGTTAAGTATTATGTGAGATAACGGATCAAATTTTATTAACCTGAATAAGTAGTGTTTTCTAAGTAGGTACTTGAACTCGAGTTAAGAAAGCGCATCGAATTGTTGAATTTTCAGAATTGTACCTATCTCTTATCTTGAAGACTTATAAGGAAGTTAAGGGTTCTATTTGTGCACTCGATGAATGGAAGGATTCATTAGTTTTCTTGTAAGGTACATCATCTCATATTAAGATATTTTTTTTTTGCGTAAAATATAACGCTATAGAAAAAAAGTCTTGAAATAATCGTCACCAATCCTTGATAAGTACGAATTAAATCTATCCATTCAATGTGGGTAAAAAAAAGAGTATAGAGTCGAGAGCTACATACAAACATACAGGTGGATCCAATAAGAGCGTGTTATAAAAATTACACAAACTGGTTGTGATTAAGTTTACATTATAAAATGATTATTATAACCGCACAGAACACCTCACATTGTACCGGAGTTGACAGCTTCCACGCAAATTATGGTTACAGGGTTTAGCACGAATAGAGAAACAGTCGCAAGTGTGAAATGTGCTTTAGTGCTTCCTAATAAAATATAATAATTACAAGATTATAGAGTCTAAAATATAGAGAAACAGTCGTAAGTGTGCAATGTGCTTTAGTTCTTGATAATTACAAGATTATAGAGTCTAAAGTAATATCCACAAGCCGATTTGTTTTTATAACCTATAACTTTTTTAATGTGATGAACTGAAAACTATTGAATAAATTCTATACGCTTTTCATTGTTATGTAGATTGTACAGCATTGAAAGAGCTTAGTGTAAAGCTTTCAAATATCAATTGAATAAAATCGCCACCAACGCGCATTTATTTACTATAGAAAATGTATAAGCTCTTTAACGGAAAATTTTCCGAATATAATGAAATAAAAATCTATTTTCGGAATAAATCCTATTCATCATAATTATTTCGTACTTACTGTGTTTTGCGGCTTCACCCGCTTTTTCATTACTGCTACGTTCCTATTTGTCGTAGCGTGATGATATTTAGTAGAAGCTTATAACCACAAACCTTCCTTGATAAATTGACTATCCAAAACAGACATATTTTTCATCAAACAGCAGTCTTCCTGAGATAAGCGCGACCAAACAAATATACAAACTTCAGCTTAACAACAAATAAATATAGTATTTAAAAATACAACGAAAAATCCAATGCAACGTCTCTATAGATTATTATTATTGTATATTTTATAATATTTTTTAATAAAGTTAATGAATACAGTTAATTCCATTTGGATAAATAATGAAACTGTGAAAGAATTCAAGCAAGTTGTTAAATAACCGAACATATTATTCCGACATAATGAAATGTATTTTAATTATATTAAAGTAAAGGTATTTTCTGCTCTATAAAATGAGACGGATTTCTTGTAAATGTGAATGTTAAATGATGAATACTTTTGCAAATTAACTGTTGGAATTTCAAGTCTCAATGCTATTGTATGTCAAAGCCTTAGTCAAAGCTATTTAAGTAGATCACTTTTTCTTTTGTGGAAAAATACAACAAAATATTATTTTTACATCACAACCATGGTATGTATTAGAATTTACTTTTCGTTACATCAACCTTTCTCTTCATAATGTAGGTATATTATTTTACCCTCTAATTATGTAAAAACAGTAAATTGCATAAATGCTGAACTGGTTGATAACTAAGGAGAGAATTCTATACTACGGTATAAGTAACTTCAGGAATAAATAGATTTAACTCGGTTAGACTCTTTAATTTCCTACACATACCTACTATACACAAAACCTATTCTTCCTTTTTCAATATTATATTTTACGAAAATTGCGCGAACGAAGGAGTAGATAATTTGGCGTTTTTATAAACAGAATAAAAATTCTTTAATGTTTTCATAATTTAATATGTAGATCGGTGATTATAATCAAATTTTAATTAATATCAATATTTTTTAACGATTTTATTATCTAAATATACATATACAATATATACATATTTGCATTATAAAAAAGGAAAAACAATGACATTGTAATGCAAATAAGGTGCAAAATCAATCCATCGATAATTGAACTAAACACCACTTTAATACGTTATAATTAAAACAAAGTAGCCAATTTCAATGAGATAATTAAGAACTCAATCCATTGTTCATAATAATTTCCCACATTATGCTGGGGGCTTTGTATCAATAATTATAGAATATATTATCATTATTTTATAATCGGATGTGTTGAATTAACTTTATAATGATAGACGATAGTGTGTTCGCGTTATCCGCTTCGGTTTTAAACCCGGCTTAATAATCCGTTTTGCGTTCATATCCATTTTTCGCTGTTTATGTAGCTTCCCAAAGAACAGTATTCGATATGTAATAACAACAATATGCAAAAACTTATAAACTTTATTAAGCGTTTATTTGCTTTTAATCAGAAATCGTAGTCACGTTTACGCTCATGTTTATCATATTTGCATCACTCGAAATTATGAGGAATTAAAGACGTTACTTACGCGTACTCATAGCGTTTTTTTTTTGGTCCCGAGAAAATTTTAATTCGGCATATGATGCTAAATTGGATATTTTAACCATCCAACTGTTTAGTACCTACATAAAATAATAAAACAACCCACAAGATTTGTTGCGAGAATCGCTCCTTCTAAATTCTATGTAAATGGAAGCACGAAAACCAAAACGAATAAAAAGCACACAAAAATATGGAGTAAATTATAGAGAATACGATATATTAGTGCCTGCTTATAATTGATTTTGTGCTAGAATTATTCAAATATGGTCTTTTATTTTTCTTCATTCCATATTTTATAAATATCTATAGGTATTATTTTTACTCTGCTGTATGTTCAACCTAATCACATTTTACAATTAACATCTATTAAAGATACAGCAGAATGATATGAAGTACATTTCAGCAAAAACAAATACCCAGAAGCTGAAACGTCGCTTCGTCTGAAATGATAAAGCAAATGTGCGTTTTCACTTCATCTCATAATGTAATTATCATTCGGTCGAGAGATAACGGGCCACAGTAACTGATATAACCGAATCCGAAACTCGATATCTCGTTACGTCGCAGTCGAGTCCCAGCTGAGCGACACTCCTGGAATCTATTACTGTTATCCATTGTATAGAGTTTAGAGCTAATATTTGCGGAGGACAGTTCCGGCCCGTCCGTCGGTCAGGTGAAGCCTCGAAACAAAGGCGTCGCTCCGCCTTCGCCCAGAAATAAACCAATCTGGCGAGCGTCGTCCACACGGTCGCGAACTAACCTGACAGCCTTAGAAAACGTAACTTCCGCTGACCACTTTGTACCTAATTTGCCTAGAAATAGATTGGCAATCTGCTCCAGCGACTTAGCGAACTCTCGCTGGTGACAGCACCAATTAATATACTTTTTTCTAGACGATGAAGTTTGAGTCAAAGAACAATTACGCGCAAAGGTTGCCGGGACGGACGGAACTTTGTGTTCGTTCAGGGGTGTTTTAATGTTGTTTTATTTCCTCTATCTGTATTAAAATAGTTTGTATCTAATTTCTTTTTATTTTAAATATCTCTGTGCATACGAAAAATTGTAATTAAAAATTGTATGATCTAACTTACAAATAATATTTGTACAAAATATTGAAATGTTGAAACTGATTTGAAATACTGTATCAAAAGTAAATAATAACTTAAAAACGGTTTATTAAAATATTTGATTGGTTAGAATTTTATTATTTTTCACTTTTTGATCTATATTTAAATGCTAAAAAATCATAGTCTATCTTTGATATTTGATTATACGATTTTTGTTAACAACAACCTTACAATAATTATAATAAGTACATAACTCATTACGCGTATGTCTAACGCGCATTATCTGAATCATTTGTTTCCTGTAGGTAGGGGATTTAGATCATGGTTATGAATACCTTCATAATAATTTCCTCATCCTTCTACGAACATTAAACGCCAAACAGTTTTGATTATTTATTTAATCATTAATCAATTCAAATACATAATTTAAAAATTAAACAAAAACTCAAAAATGAATCAATAAAAATAAATGTTTGGGACGAAACACTTCGATCGTATCTACGTATATAACGTTAACATATTGTAATTCCCATACTATCGAGGCACTTAACTGTGACCCAGTAACATACAAGCAATGGACAGATAGAGAGGATGGTCGACTGACGACGTCTCGGCCCATTCATAAAATAAACCCCGCTCCGGGCCGTTCATGTCCTCATAAACCGATCTAAATCTGCGAGACGTCTTGCATAAAGGGATGGAACCAGGCCCTCTTAAATTCATTACTTAACGAACCGCTACGATGCGCTCTAGTAACTAGAGTCTAGTTAGTCCCAAAGCCAGTGTTAAAATTAATCATCGCACTATCGAACGTGTTAAACATCGGAGTTCATCTTTGTAGTACAAAGGTAAAGGTACTTTGATACAAAAGCAATATTTGCGAGCGAACAGTGCGCGAAAACGCAGCGGGGCGTGTTGTTTATTTTGTACACGTTGCGCTTGTGTAAGTTTATTAAAAAACACACACAAATCAATGCTACGCTATCCAAAAATATGGTGTCTCGGTTTTGGTGATTTTTTGTCTTTATTCAATCATGTGCCACGCACGGATTCACCCGCAGGGCCTAAAGTCCCAGCGGATAACTTTTTCATTTTCTATTGAAATAGGAAATGAAAAATAGTCTTTAGGAACTGATTTTTGACAAAAAGGGTGCCTCTATCTGTGAAATCATAACAGAGAAACAAACAGACGGTATTTCGCATTTTAATATTAGTATGAATGTATTTATTACCTGAATAAATGTGGATATTAAATGAGTGCAAATATTTCATTAAGCTGTTAGTATACAAAAATGATAACATTGAAATTTTTCTTTGAACCATCTAAAAGAAAGATTCCTGCATAGCGCGCTTCTCCCGCATTCGAGACAAATGAACTTAAAAATATCTTGAAGCAAGTGTATTCCGCTTTTCTGTTATTTATACCGCAATTAGCTTTTTAGTTGCTTTTATATATTTCCCCTGTGACTCTCGCTACAATTTGATCTTGCCGTCGATTTTTACGTAAGTATTTGCTATTTATTTTTCTAAACTTAGTCTTTTTAAATCGGAACCTACTCAATTATAATAATCAACATTAAGAAGAAATAAAAAATGATTACGATACGTTACATCGCGTCTAGTCATATTTCTTGCGATTGTTTCGTAATAAGTTACGTTGTAACTCTATATGGGCTTAGCAATTGAAATCAAATTGAAGTAATCCATCCTAAAAATGTAATAAATAAGTAAATTAGTTATGTTACTGATATTTCATTTTGAGACAGACATTATCACATACATTCGAGGCTAATAACAAAAACTAACCTATTCTAGAAATACTCGTTCAACCAAAGCGTTGTAACTTGTAAAAAATAAATTTTCATTACATCTGTAATAAATCGAACAAATAGTCAGCAGACTCAAATGGCCGCTGTAAAAGAACAATAAATGCGATCTCAGCGGAAACTCTGATTAAACTCATCACGGGCTCAGTTCAAACGACCAATATGTCAAGTGCACGCTCGGCGTAAAATGGATTCAGATGTTAAACCGTTGATTTTGTTCCTCTATTAGCTATTGAGATTGCCGGAAACTTATCGACGTGGCATCGCAATAGAAAAGCTGTCAGAACCGCGCGTACCGTGGCCATCGGCTACCGGCCGAGCGGTTTCCACGCTTCCTGCATGTTACTGTTATCCCGGATTAGAATTTACACGTGTATAACTCGTGTGGGCCTTTGAGCGCACCGGTTGAGAATCCGATCAAAGTGGGAGGCTCTATATATAGGGGGAATTATTCGATGCAAGATAATTCTGAATAAGAGAAATAACGATAATTCCCAGAGGTGTTGGATCGTGAGTTGATGGATGTTTATAGATTGGGCATCATTTTTTATAATAAATATTGAAATTATCTTCGGACTTAACTCGAACTTAATTCGAATCATCTTTCCAAAACTTTCGAGCACTTTCTTCGAACTCATTAAGAACCTTAAAACAATTGGATTCAGAATTTTACTTCTCAAAATTATTTAAGTAATTGTATTTCCATTAAAGAGAATACAATTTCTGGAACTGCTAGGTTCCGGAATCTGGTTGTCCTGCACAAGCTAGCAAGTACACGAGCTTTTATTAATCAAAGGGTAGTTTTTCACGAAACAGTGTCACGTTGTATACAGTACCTATCAATAATAATTGTACTACATGTCCAATACTTCAGCTGCCTTTGATTCGATTCATGCCGTCCAAAGTTTCAGCTTTTCACGAATTCTCGGAGCCGCTTGTTTGCGTTGTTATTGTCTCTTTCTAGCGATCGTAAATGGAATGAATATTTCGTTCATATCATACGTGTCATGTATGTTGTAAAGGGTAAGGGAAACAACGGGATTCCAGAAACATCACAATAATGATTCTGTTTTTTTTCCTATAATTACCATAGCGATTGGGTTGCGCTAGGAGTGGTGAAAAATTGTCTAATTATTATGGAGTCTCGAATTATGATTCGATTGTTAGGGCGCTAATTACTGTTGAATTTCAAATTGATACTGATATTATGAGGCCATTGGAATTGCCGTTTAGTGGCCAATGATGCGATAACAAGTGTTCAAGGTTAACATCTTTCTCCAAGATTCAGTTGGAGAAAGATGGTTGAGAATAATCAAATTTGAAATCAAACGGCTATGAACTGGGGACCTTCAAGAAAAGAGCATATTGGATTATAGACCTGAAAGGCCGGCAACATACTCACAATGTCTCTGGCACTGTGGGTAGGTACATATGGGCGACGTGGAGCACTTACCACCAGGTGACGCGTCTGCTCTGTTGCCTCCTATTGCATAAAAAAAAAAAATTCCTCGTGTTGAATTTCACCCACTTCCCAGTGTTCAATTAAGCTTATATTTGCATACATAAGTCGTGTCATAGGTAGGTGTCGTGGAGTTAGCGCGAAGTAACCTTCAAGCCAACTCCGTTAGAGTCGGGAGATGTTGCAGTAACTTCATAATAAAATGAAACAAGTTAATGTCATTCGATCTGTTACAAGTGGTCTAGCGATATTCAACGCTCGTTTATTAATTCATACTTGCCACAACATACTAACTTAATAATTCAAAGAATCCTGATTGCGAGGAACGTTAAAGGTGACTCCGTTTGCTTGTTATATTTATTATTAAAAGTTAATAACTGAGCAGTCCCTTGTAACGTTCGCAGGTACAGTTGACCTTTGGTATTGTACTGTAAACCTTGCGAATACAACAACGTAATGAATCGCTGAAGCGATGCAGTGGTACAGACCGCCCGCTTCCAGGGTTTGCGTCTGATATGTTACACGCAGTAGACACATTATATGATAGCCATTTGCCGGCGTTGCGGTCCGCGGTTTCCTCAATGTCTTAAACTACTAATTGGCGCCGTTACGCTCGGTATCAATGGAGATGTAAGCCAGAGATAGTTGTGCTTTGTTCATATTTAGATGAACATATCCCAGAGTTTGAAGCACTCATTTACGTATACACGTTCGGAAGGAAAATTTGTTTTAATACTATTCGACTCGACAAAAATCGCAAATGTAGAAACGTAGAGGGTCATCTCTTAATTTGAAATGTGCTCGTTAAATTCTCTGTAAAATAAACGTTTGAAAACTTTGATGAGCAAAACTTTGCCCTCTGAACAAATTTCACATGGATTTCTAGCAAAGAGCATAAATGTATTTACTTTCACGGTTAATTCATATTTTAAACAAATTTGTGTTTAGCTGAAACTAAAATAAGCTTTTCGTTGGAATCGCTCGTAAACTATATTTAATATAAAAAAATAAGACGTAAATAAGACGTTTAGACACTAACATTATAATGGTTGCAGTTTAATTTTTCAGATGTTTTTGTTGTACGCTAGCCGATAAGCATGTTGTGCTTAGCAGAATTGTTGACAAGTAACTGACAGACAATGCGGAGCCCGTGCGGCCGGCTCTGCTAACTTGGCGTTTTGCATAATAAGTTCCTTCCGACGTAGTGGAGCATTAACATTATTTTGGGTAATTAACACGCTACGGCTTTGATGGAATGTGAAAGCTTGCTTGTTCAATTTTATGCTTTATTAGAGGGAATCAATTTCAAACGTTAGACAATGTTCTTGTGGAATTTAATGAGATATGTTGTAGACGATGTTATTGTTGATTTCTTTTGTTTCTCTTTGAATTTGAAGGCGGCATATTAAGCTTATATTTGTTTGTTTTTCTTCAAATACATCTCGCTCAATTTGTGTGCCTTACTTACTATTCTTCAAAATCGATACGACATTGTTAAAATATAATTCAATGTATTTTATGTTCTGTTATTGTATCGCGGGTTCAACAATAGGGCTAATTGACGTCGCGTCGTTTGCATCGCTTTGACCCCTGGGCCCGAAGACAAGGCCATTTCTGTTCGGCTTGAAACGATTCCGTGACAAAGGATGCCCTATTTGACTTGCCAATTTGGTGTTTCATCCGAGGGAGTGTCTAAAGTGCCGTTCCAGTCAAAAACATTTAGTTTTAGTTAGTCCGCGTCGATGTTAAGCTATATGCACGTACACAGGCTAAAAAGCGCCTTGTACCGAGGCAAATGAGTGCATCCGACGCAAATTAGATTCGACAAACTAGACATTAAGCGGTACACTCTAAAGTTGCTTTTTAAATACACAAAGTGGTCGTACGGTGCGGTTGTCATTTTTAAATTGCTAGCTCTCTACAGCAACTTTTGTATATCAAAGACTGTTGGGTTAAAAATACTGACAAATTCGACGCGGCACTCTTGTGTGACGTCTAAAATAATCCCTTTAATTTATACGTTCTAACTGCGGAGGCTCTTTTGAATTGAATCGCGGTGTGAAAAAAATTGATTGCCTATAGAAACCAGTCCTTTAAAAATCAGAATTTACAGTTTAGTTTATCATTTTGTAGTAACATCTACAATGATCATGAATAAAAACATTTACGACTGTTATTAACCATCCATTAAAGGGGTATACAAAAGGCCTCCCAAACATATAATTTCTAGAAACACTGATCACATAAGTTTGTTGTTTTAATTGAAATCTATCTATCAAGTATTATTTACAATAAATCATTCCACGTCACGATACGCGGCGCGCGTTTACCGCGCTCTGTGTTTCAGCATTAATTTCCGAAATCAAAGGGTGATTTTAAAGCGTAAATCCCTTTAGCGCTTGACACAGTGTTTACAGCGACACTCATGTAGTTAGTGCATGTTAGTGCGAGCGTGATGTAGAAGCAGTTGCATTATGCTGCAGCGTCCGATGGGTCAAAGCGCCCGTACAATGTTGCGAACACAATTATCGAGACGCCTCGTCTCGTTAGCTAGTTAGACGTTGCAGTTATGAATTTTTGTTTTGTATGCGCAACGTCGTTAGAAATTAGGATAACGCAACGTGTTCATACCTCTGTTTGATAAGTTAGTTTAAATTTCTGTTAGTAGGTATACTCTAAGCGTGTAATAGTTTACTTGGATTTCGGGGATGTTGTTATGTTTACTTCTGTATATCTCCTCCGTTTCTCCTATTTTGGAAGGTCTATAAATCTATATCGTGAAATCGCATAATTTACTAAAATATAAGCAGAACGTCATGCAAACGCAAAATAAAAACAGTCATTTTACTAACCGCCAATAAATAAAATATTAACCTTTGCAATTACGCTTTTACTAGAGAGTTTATTATGCAAAGTGGACAAATAGATTCAAAGTGAAGTAACTTGCCACAATAAAAATAAACGAAGGCTTAAACGTCGAGTGGAAAAATAAATGAAAACAATGGCTAATTGTTACTAATATTTTAAAAACGTAACTAGAATGATTCCCAGAAGATTAGTTGCTCTGGTGGCTGAGCATTAGTGTCCATTCTGTAAAT
Organism: Colias nastes; assembly: GCA_907164665.1. NCBI lineage: Eukaryota > Metazoa > Arthropoda > Insecta > Lepidoptera > Pieridae > Colias > Colias nastes. The sequence goes on along the minus strand of CAJQZM010037259.1, from coordinate 9,994 downwards.
ATTTCTCGATTCCACGCCGAGGGCTTTCAAGGGATTTTTATTTCTCCACACAAAAGATGAGCTCTTTGTGGTTTTGTTTATACAAGGAAATTTTATTTCCGTATCCTTTCGTGGCACCGTCTCGCATGCAGTATAGAGAACACAAACGCGCCACATGTAATAGAGGAGGTGTTTCAAATTCTATCACTTATTTTCCGCTCGCGTATTCCGCATTATAACCCAGCGACCAACATTGTCCTAGGGAAGGATATTTTTTAGATTCTTTATCCCTTTTAATAAGCTTCCGCTTTAGTTCCTCAAAAAGTCAGACGAGGCATAGCGATTGCCAAGAAATTTTACTCTTTTATCACGAGCTCGCAACTTAACTTTTACCAGCGTCCTTTGTTCCGCACGGCGCCCATTCACTAGGACTTACAATGACAATAAGAACTATTTTATCCCGCCGTGCTGTTAAATTGTCTCAAACACTCCTCAAAAAGTGAATCGAAATGGTGGGACCTGACCTCTTTATACTGTTCGCACGTCGCGATGGCCAATTAGAACAAATCTGTATCACCAGCGAAGCAGGGAAATCTTTATCCAAGCAACATATAATATCATATCATTACGTTACATGTCGTACTCGTTATCTCGAATAACATCTAGATTTGCAATAACATAACATTTTCCTCTAGGCTTTATTATACGTACAATTCATTCTCTGTTCCCGAAATAAATATATTTTCAATCACCTGAACTGCACGTTATGACGATATGACATTCACGTACCTAATACAGATTAATCCTTTTTCCATTCAGTTAATGGACATGTCGTATAACAATCTAATTGATGTATTTTTTTCATCCAATCAGAGCGACTTTACTGTATCACCTTATGCAATTACTAAAGATTTGTACTTATCTAACAAATCCCTTTGCGCATTAGGGTCTGTTACGGATTATACTATAACAACCTAAAATATGCTTCCATATCAATTATGTTTCGTGTCTCAACACAAAATGACATCGGTTAATAAAACACGTAAACCGCTTAAGACGGCACAATGCAAATTTATACGACATTGATGCAATCAGACATGACGATGGTTTAAAATTGAGTTACATCTGAGGATTCGCCCGTTCCCATCTGAGCGATCTGTCTGTCAGCGAGCGTCCGATATATCTTGGGCACAGCCACGTATAGCTACGTATAGTCACGTATAGCGGTGTAGGGAAATGATGTGAGAAAGGAATTTAACAGGAGATTGTCTCGCTGCGTCATGATTCGGCGTCAAATCGATTATTGTTGATATTTGAATTGTGATAGTGTTGTGCGATGTGTTTATTACAAATAGTTATCTTATTTTACTTTGTTGCATGCGTACTATTTAGCTCGTTAGAGAAACAACACTTGAGGTGATAATACTGTTCTAATTATTTGATTATTTTACTTGTGATTCTAGTTATGATATGGTTAATTAATTACCCTAATTATCCTTATGAAGATGTGTATATCCAGAACCGGCTCTCTATAGAACTCAAGGACTTTCGACCACTAATCACTGCAGTACAGGGACGTTACATAAACTATCATTAATTACTAATACCCTAAACAAATTCAATTTGTTTCAGTTATTAGCAACGATATCAAACTACGTGCAAAAACTAAGCAATTCCCCAGTCAAAAGCAATGCAATAGCTTTTACAATTCGTTCTCGAGTAAACGAAACTTTACACTTGTAAATGCATACGTCGGAGTTTCAATTAACGGATCAACAGAATAAGTTCTAATTTGCAAGACGTTATTCATTCTAGCCTGCGCAAGCATATACGTGTGTGCGGCTATACTGTGTACGTAGGACGTACCGGCCACCCCCCAACGGTCCAGGCCTTGTCGCGGCGGAGGGGCTCAGTAGCTCAGAGTTATGGCCCTCTGAGTGAAGCGAAATTGGACCAGCGAGGGGCTGAACGGCTGGTTTAGAGTCGGGGAGATTCGACCGGCCCGACGGCCAGGGCTAGGTGTGGCCCAGCGGCCGCTGTGTGCGGCGTAGGATGGCGACCAGAGGTCGTGGCTTGGCGGACCCCGTGTCCACTAGGCAAAGGTGGCGCTGAACGGCAGTCGGGGTTGGGAGGCCTCGACTGACCCGACGGCAGAGGTCCTGTTTGTGGACCAGAGAGGAGCCGGCTTTTATGCGGCGGTGGATGGCGGCCAGAGGTCGCGGCGCGGCGGGTTCGCTGGTTTAGCAAGCCACGCCGTGCAGCGGAGGGCGGGATCCCGACGCGTCATTGTGATGACGCGCGGAGACTCCTGCAGATAGGTGTGGGGCGGCGGCCGCTGTAAAACGGCCGTCTGCCAACTCGTAATCCGGTCCGTGGGGCCGGACCGAGGGCCGCCACCTCTGGTGAGGTGGGGGCTGCGAGGTAATCTCTATAAAAGTGCGCCGGAGGGTCCCCCGACGTGTATTTCACACATCGGAGGACCTTCCGGCGTGCACCCTCCGGCCGGACGGTGTTGGGGTCGGGGGTTCGGGGGAACGCGGATGATGGAGCGGGGAAAGATCCATTGTCTGCGCGTTGGTGGCGTAAGCCTTCGTTCCAGCAGCCGCCAGCGAGGGGGGTTCTAGTGGTGGGCCTGGAAACGGGCATCTGCTGGGCGGGACACGCGGTAGAGTCGTAACCGTTCCCGCAGTTCCGTCCAAAGCAGCGCGATGGAACAGAGTGGGGTTTTAGTCGGTAAAAATCCGACATAACCACGGCTCCATCCCCGGGAGCCGGGGGTATCTAAGAAGATTTCCCCACTTAAAAAAAAAAAAAAAAAAAAGGACGTACCGGCCACGGGCTATCTCGGACATTATTTGAATCGCATTACGCTTGTGCATCTAGTTACGCTGTATAAATAAAACGCGGACCACGTCTCGTTCTTTCTTAGTTGACACAGTGCACTGTGCAGCGACGACACTCGAGATAAACCCGGCGGACGGACGTAAGCCCAAAATAAGCACGTAGGCTGGAACGATCGCGAAAGCCAACGCCTGTCACCAGCGTTAATGCTGATATTTTTATACGCGACGCGGATATGTATTAATAAAATTATGAATATATTCGATACTTTACGACTGTTATAAAGTTGCGATCGTAAATCGTGAACTATGTAGTAAAGGAACGTCTCTGGCGTCTGCTTTAGACGTAATTTTATAAACTGCACACATTGTAAGATATGGACTGTTTTGTCGAACTGAGTAGTTAGTTAACGCGATAAGAGCAATAATTGCATTTGTTGTACTTTACTTGATTCCTGGTAGCCAACTTGTAGGAAATAGAGGATATAATAACAAAATTTTCAGAACAGCATTTGTAAAACTTTTCAACAGTGAGAACAGAATCGGGATTCACAACAGCAGAGTTAAAATTGGTCCTGCCATACAGTTTTGATCACGCAATTTGTTTCAAAAAACAAGCGGTGGAAAGTTGCTAATACACAAACGTACAGGACGAAGTGATCTCCACTCGATCGCTGAACTAAATTGAAATAGGTTTAGAAACAAGCCACGCCTGACTGGGGTCACGGGATTTCGTTCATGTTTTCGTTAAAACTTTTGATGTTACATGATAAAGCCGATGCACTAAAGCTAAACAATACCTTAGCTTTTAATGAAACACGTTTCATAAAACCGGATGAAAGTTCGCTAAGCATGTCTTAATTTGGGAACTACGCTATGCTAAAGTTACATCCAAATATGCACTGTTTATTTCAACGTATTTAAAATAGCTCGTTGTTAATGATTAACTGCAATCTATTAAATTGAAACGCAATCGTTTTGTATTAACGCAACGTGATACTGATAAATGTAAACATGGATACAAATTCTGTAATTCGAGTGGTATAATTATTTTTGAAGGGTTGTCAAGGTGCTTCATTGCAGCGATTAACAATGGTTATTATTATAAATTTAAATTCGATATCTCGACAAGTGGTTTCGGGATATTGAATTTTATTTAAACTGCAAAAATTGAACTTTCTTGACCACGCCAGTATAAAAATAAATGAAAACACAAAGATTTATCCTTTTGCTTCAGAGCTACAGCGCCACATTCAGACATAGAAAGATAATTATTCATTGCAAAAAATAAATAACATTAAACCTAGATAAGAGACAAACAAAGATAAGTATGTACAATTAGCGGCCTTATAGCTAGGTAACAATCTCTTCCAGACGATCATTTATATAAATGAAGAGATACATTTTAAAAGAGATGGTTGAGCAAAGATTAAGTCGTTTGAAGAAATAAACTTCTATGAAATGAGATAATACATATTATATACCTACAATAAATTATTATAAATATTTTAGTACCGAGTTAGAAGGGAAAAGAAAGACAACAACATGAAATGGAGAAAGAATCAATACATACAGTTACCTAGATCTACGTTTGATATATACCTAATTTATTTTTCAGGAATAATAAATATCCCATTAAAGTGAATCAAATATTCGATACTAGAATATTTGATTTGCTAGAATTAGACTTAGACTGATTGGAAGTACCTAAGAGCCTAGAGGGACAGCAGTTGGAGCTATACAAAAGGCGATCGACGTCTTGAGTAACCATCAATTCGATGTAATATTCAATGAGATTACGGCCCGAATTCATCAGTAATTAAATGTATGGTATGGAATTGGTACGAGTATAGTGTAGTTGTATTGATGAAAATTACAGGTGGACCTATACCTAAAGCAAAGGCTGAGTAGTGTGACAAGACATTAAAAAAATCTCAATTATTTTCGTTGACAGTAACGAAAATAGTGCAAATAAGTTTACTCTAAGTATATTAAGCATAGACTCAATGAAAACTGATTCATTAATATTTCGGACAGCAATTTCATAAGCAATCAATACTAATATTATAAAGCTGAAGAGTTTGTTTGATTGTTTGTTTGTTTGAACGCGCTGATCTCAAGAACTACTGGTCCGATTTGAAAAATTCTTTCGGCGGTGCCCATTTATCGAGGAAGGCTATATATCATCACGCTAAGGCCATCAGAAGCGGAGCCACGCGGGTGAAACCGCGAAACGCAGCTAGAACAAAATAAAGTCTGTTATATTCGTGCGACAATTCTTTTAATTTCAGCGAGTGACGTATTGTTTTTCACTCCTAAGCGTGACTGCCATTAATGGCATAGTTAATGCTTATCTCTATTCACCCGATGGGTTTGTCCCTCCACCGATCTCACCTCTACAAGTATACAGATTGGCTTTGTGTCGTCAAGCGTGGAAGTTGTCAAATATATCCATTTGCCTGTATCGCTCCTGTGTGCGATTGAGTTCATGCGTCAAAGTTATCAAAGATATCCATTTGCTTGTCTCGGTCGTACTTGAGTTATTATGATGGGTGGTCGTTAAGGGTATCCCCCTGTGTTAATTATATTTGCGGTAGACAGAGGCTCGTGTTGCATTCGATGTCTGGGCGATGGACGAATGGTATACGTGTAACCAAATTTGAACTGATCGATTAATCGTCAAAGCTTTATAGGGAATGTTGTACACGGGAACATTTGTATTAAGGAGTAATAGAGTTGTGTAAGCCGATGGTCAATACGTAATATATAATCTGCATATGAGTGTATTTAATAAATATTATGTGAAAATGATTATGTTTAAATTTCAACGTCGGAAAAGCACACACAATTACAAGTGTATCTACTTAATGAAAGGAATAAATTAATGATTTTCCTAGGTCGAACATGTGTTCTATTCATATTTATTATCTGTTTTTTGAATAGCGATTGTAAAATGATAACCATAAAAAGCGAGAAATACGATTAGTAATGTCAACTTTAAATATTTTTCAACTAATCACTTATTATGACTGTCAGGGCTGTCTCCATTTTCACTAACACCATCACGACGAAACTTTCTCTAAAAAAAACTGTACTTAAATCGGCTAATCCGTTTTATATACTTACGTACAAATACACACACGTTAAACTGATAACACCTGTCGTCACTCGGAGCGTGGTGCGGAAGAGATTTTTCCGGATTTTACTTATTCACACTCAATTGGCTTAGCTTAATGTCTTTGTAAAGCCAATTTTATATGCTTTCTAGTCAATTCTTTGTTTTGTATGATTAGCGGAGTTTGAAGTAGGTAAGTAAGACATGTAGTTAAAAACTAGAATCTATTTTAAAGGGCTTTACGATATCAAACTCGATGAAAATTCTTTGAAATGATAGATTAAATGAAATATAAAAACAAAAATACTCGCTTTTATCCGCTGTAAAGATTTTATCTGACCTCTTTCCATTTCTACTTATTTACTGAGAACGAGTTAATCCTTTTGTTCTTAACGGATAAATTCAGATGTTCTTGATAATTTTGTGAATCTGTTTACCACCATTATTATTTTTTTTATGTACTGATAGTTTTTTTTTAAACAATTTGGCCCAGACATAGGGTTCTTCATAAAATAATTACCTACTATAATCAGTTTATATATTGAGATACATATTATTAGTTGACTAAACATTTACGTCCGGTTTCACACGGACAGGACCCGTACGTAGATACGTTCTCATATCTACGTTCTTTACACCTCTGCTTTTAACCAGTTAATGACAAAAAAGATGTATAAAAATAGCCACCACAAAGTAAAAGCATAACTCATTTGCCATTATACATGTAGTACGTGCTAGATTGATCGGAAGTGCGCTTACCGGATAAACACAAGGGACTATTTGCTAGTTTGTGCACCCGGCGTCGCACGCTAGCTTCGTCCAAGGGCTTCGAGCTCCTCAGACTATAATCTGTAGACTGTTGTCTGTAGACTGTAGTCTGTTGTATCCTTCGCGTTTTTGTTTAGATTGTCTGTTTAATTTGTAACTAAGATTTGTTCGAATCAAATGAACGCGATTTATCGATAATGATATCGCAGTGCAATTATTGTATAAAAGACCTGAGATACCCTTTCTCGTCTCCGTGAAGACAGATATTATTAACTAGGTGTAATATTGTATATTTGTAAATGTATACGTGTTATTAATAAAATGTAGACGCTTAATTAAACAAAATCTACAAGCACCAATTTTGCTCAATAGACGCGTAATTATAACTACAGCATATCTCATAAAATAATAATAACACAAAAGCAGTTCGAAGCTTCCTACAAATTTGTAACATTGTATTAAATAGTCCATTGAAAAGTTACATTTGGGGTCGCGTTTTTTAGAGGACGCAATTTTATTTTTTTGATGTGTAGGGGGGGTCAGTGTGAAGCTATCACCAAGTTTGTGGGGTCGCCACCCTTGTCCCACGGCCGCCATCTTGAAAAGAGCGGTTGGTATGGTTTTTACGATATATCTCTTAAACTATTTATCTGATAAAAAAACATTGTTAGCATTATTTGTTGCAAATTAAATTCTCTACAACTTTAGTCCAGTAACTTTTTATCGTAGAACTCTAAATAAAAAAGTTATAAGCGAAAATGTTCAGAAATTAGAGATATTTATATTTTTCAATAAAACTTTTTTTTTATCATTTTACGAAGAAATGATATCAGACCATTTTTGTAGATTGTTTTTCGAGGAACAACTTTTATAAATAACATTTTTTCATTAGGTCAATAGCTAAGGTTTTACAGCGCTCCGAAGTGAGTACTATTTTTCAGTGCTATTCGCTATACATTATACATATATTATGTGTGCAGTATTAATAATAATTTGTCATCAGTAATTGTTTTTTCTGTTATTATAATATTTTTAATAATTAATTTTGTAATATTATTAATAATTAATTATTGACTCTTTTCCCCACCACCCAGGAGGTAGAGTCTGGAAGCACGTTTTTTTTTACGTCGAAAAGCAGGGCTGAAATGTTCTGCAGTATGCTTCCATTGTTCTGGAGTCTGGGAAAAGAGCCAATAGCCAATTTATGTTTAGTTAAGAGTACTGAAAAATAGTACTCACTTCAGAGCGCTGTAAAACCTTAGCTACTGACGTAATTAAAAAATGTTGTAAATAAAAATTGTTCCTCGAAAAACAATCTACAAAAATGGTCTAATATAAATTCTTCCTAAAATGATAAAAAAAAATTATCGAAAAATATAAATAGCTCTAATTTCTGAACATTTTCGCTTATAACTTTTTTATTTAGAGTTCTACGACAAAAAGTTACTGGACTAAAGTTGTAGAGAATTTAATTTGCAACAAATAATGCTAACAATGTTTTTTTATCAGGTAAACAGTTTAAGGGGCCATGGCACAAAATGTATGTTTCTAAATCATGGTTTTTGGATAGAAATCATCATATTTAAAATCCTAAAAAAATATATAGCACAGATAAACGTTTGATCTAGTGACTTTTTTGGATAAAAACACAATATTAAACATTTAACTCGATCAAAAAAAAATCAGAAGTAACATCGATTTTGAAAGCATAATCAGTTTTATGAGAATTAGGGGAACGCTATGTTTATGAAAATTTTACATTTCATTTACTAATCAGGTTTTACAGGGAAATTTTTGGATAGATTTATAATTCAGCCCTTATTTTTTTCTATATAAAATATAATACGTAAAATGCGACTCGCGCGCACCACGTCAATGCCGCCAGAGTCCAGCCGGACGTCATCGAGGGAGGACCTGTGCTAGTTTTGCTCCCGACCACGTTGTAGTCGCCGCTCGCGTATTAGAACCGAGCGGCGAGCACGGCCACGGTATAAATAAATCAGCAGTTTGATTTTATTAGTTATCCTAGGATAATTGTTGTAAATATAAATTAACTTCTTATTCTATACTATTAAACGAGCAATATTTGCATATTAATATATTTGTTTGTAAATACAGTGTGGAAATTTTCGCTGGGCCCTGGGTGAAAGTACTAGAAATACTGGAGATAGCAAATTTCCTTTATTTTTAAAAATAAATAGAACTGCATTCAAAGATTTTCAAAAATTCATTTTCTTCGACCGGGAATCGAAAGAACTAAAAATGTAAAAAAATAAAATTTTCTATTTTATTCTTCAAATCAACTAATGTATAAGTTTCATATTACAATTATTTGTAACTAGCGACCCGCCCCGGCTTCGCACGGGTGCAATGCTGATACTAAATTCACTACACAAAAACTGTGAACGTTGTATATAAAAACATAGCGGCCCGCTCCGGCTTTGCACGGGTATAAAATATATAGCCGGGCGGCCGGCCGGTACCTACCGCCGCAAACGGTACGTCCCGCAATTTTTAAATCTGTAATATCTTCGAAAATATTCACTTAAATCATACGGTGTAAAGGGCCATATAGATCTATATTAACAATGTATTCAAGGTATTTAATTGGTTTAGGATTAATGCTGTATTGGTTAAAATCGCTTCGAAAATTAGCTATTATTTGTCGTAAAAAGTAAAGGACAAACAAAAGTTATTGTGGGTTATCAATAAGAGATAGACATATACCATCGCGGATTTTTCTGTAGACCTTTTTAATGTGTATAATACTTAGTACATTATTTTGATAAAACTCGAAGGGTTCAGCCTGCGTTTGCAATGTAAGCGGAAAAAATGTAATTTTTTACGACATCACATTAGAAACCTCAAAAATAACAGTACTTCTCCACTATTTAATGGATGTTGTTATACATATAAACCTTCCTCTTGAATCACTCTATCTATTAAAAAAAACCGCATCAAAATCCGTTGCGTAGTTTCAAAGATTTAAGCGTACAAAGGGACATAGGGACATACGGACAGTGAAAGCGACTTTGTTTTATACTATGTAGTGATTTAAAATTATGTTTTAAAAATTACCTTGCCTGAGATCCTCTTTTTTATGGGTTGTTGAATAGGAATAGCGGCAAAGTTTTGAAGTACTAGTAGAAAGACTATTATGATGTTGGTTGATCTGTATTCAATGAGTATGACAAATATTATTTTTATGAAACAACAATCCAAGATGGCGCCGACGAAAATTTGACTTTTTTCGTGATGGGTGTCATTTTCATGGTTTTTGGGGTAGCTATTA